>LJIJ01000823.1:0-72408 GCA_001718145.1 Orchesella cincta | reverse complement strand
CGGGCATCTTACGTTGATCTTTCACTTGGCCCTTTCTCGTTTCGGAAATACTATGGCCGTTGTTCTCACTTTGAGCCAAATTCTTGTTAGGAGTAGTCAAGGTTTGGTTTTGCTGAGCGTTACGACTTCCTTCCGCTTCCTGGTGATCTGCTCAATTCAAATATTAAACCGTCATGAATAAAATAGTTAATGAGATATGATGCAACTAAAAAGTTATTAACATCAATAACTCACAAAGGTCTTCGACTCGAACCAAATGTGGAGTTGGTAGGAAGGGTAGGGATGGTAGCTGTTGTGAAACAGTACTGAGGTCCGTACAGTCATCGACGTCAGACGAGGAGCTGGAATCGTGATGAGGTGGGGGTGACTTGGTCGTTTCTTCCTTCTAATCGGGTTTTCAGTGGTTTTAACTTTCTTAATGGCTTTCACAGATCTTCGTTTCCTTTTGCCATTTGCTACCGGTGTATCCTCTAGAGCTGATGTTTCCAAATTCGAGGTAAAAGTAGCTTTATTACATCGGTTGTTTGCTTCCGAGTAACTATCTGGATAAAAATTGAATTATTCATTCTCATTTGATTTTATTTGGTCGGTGGGCAATGATCGTGCAAAAATGACTTCTTACCACATGTTGATAATACTCGACATCGAAATTCGGTCCAAGTCGTGCTAGTTGTTGAATTTGGATCAGCATGTGACGTAACTAATTTACGTAATTTTGATTTGGGAGCTGCTGGCCAGAAGCAAGTATTTTGTCGACTTAACCACCTTCCAGAAATTACTTCAACGGACTCCTCGTCCGTAAACTCAGCAACTATGAACCGCCACATTTAGTTACGGTATTTAATAGTCAACATCCAATTGTCACCGGGTTTGGTACAAAAAACAACACAAGACGCACTTTTCGCAGCTCAAAGTACAAATTGACTAATGTAAACTTGTTTTGTTAATTAAATATAGCCTGCTCAATTACTTAAATCACAATTTTCTAACAATGGAATCATCTTTCAGTATATTCGAGCAGATTACGGAGAAGCACAGTTAACTTGACCTTTAAGAAATTGGAATATTGAAACTCCACACACTAAACCATTTTTCCCCCCGCGCATAGTTATGTACCTTACTTTGTGCTAACGGATAAACAGCGAAATGGAAATGATCCGCAGTCGTGACTTGTACAAAATGAAAAGCAACGCATATGGCTACAGATTTGGATGCCTAAAGATCCATAAGATATAATCTATGCATAAAATTGTGTCAAGTGATAGGATATTTTCTAGAATGATCGGAAATCCAATCATACATAATTGAAATGTTATCTTATGTGGATGAAGGCGAGTCGTACGCTATTCCTAAGCGTGTGTCCGCTCTATGAAAGAGCAGCGCATATCGCTTGCTTTTCGCATGCTTCCAGTTTGCAGAACATAGCATTTTAAATGTCATGAAATGCATGCTATTTTTCACTGGCTGATATCGTGAGGAACTAATGCGAACTGTAGCATACTACCATTGCCGAACATTTGCCGCACACATCGCACCAAATTCGCATGTAAGCCTCTTCGAAATGTTTGTGGGCAGCTAACATTATAATTCAAGGGATTCAACTTAGCTTTCTCATAAACCCCAACAGTGATAATATATTATTTATTAATATTTAAATTGCCAATCTGTCCACTGCATCGACTCTCTCTTCTATTTTGTATACCCAGAATAGGCATGTGTAGCAGAGTTTCATTCAAGTATAGGCACTCTAAACACAATGTAAGTATGCAGCATGTATAGTATATATCTCGTGACATGCTAATAGTATATAAATTGTCAGGCGACGGCTGTAAAGCCCAATGCTTCAATAAAGCATGCGCGAAAGCAGTAATGTCTCATAAAAAAGCACATGGAGAGGTATATCTGGTTGTTTTCATCTACAGAACACATAATATACAGTGACCTTGAATAAGAATACTGCATTTTGTACTTTTGATCCCAACTTCAACTCAAACATTTATCTGCTTCAGATGGTGTTTGCTGTAAAAAGCATTTTACCTCACTCTTTGTGATTACTTGACTAGTCTATGAGCGAGTATTAGCCATCAGGCATCACTTTTTTCAAGCAGTAATTTTTCAACGTTTTCAAAATGTGGATCACACTAATTGTGATAGCTGTAACAAGCTACCTCATCTACATCTTTACCAAGAAACCCAACGACTTCTGGAAGAAATATGGAGTGCCGCAGTTCCAAACCTCGTTCAAAGACAACCTTCTCATTTTAGTTGGAAGCAAGTCCAACATGGATGTTGATGACGTTATTTACCAACAACTTCAACCAAAAAATGAAAAGTTTTGTGGTTTCGTCGATATGGCAGGTCCAACTGTGCTTGTTCGAGATTTAGATCTTCTGAAGAAGATCCTTATAAAAGATTTTGACTATTTTGTGGATCGCCGGCAATTCTTTTCCAGTAAAAAGGAACCCCTGTTCCAGAAAATGTTGGGCTCTCTCTTCAAGGAGAAGAAATGGAAGGGAGTAAGGAGCGGCGTAACTCCAACTTTTACAACGGGAAAGATAAGAAGAATGATGGAAAATTTCAATACGGTCGGAAATTCTTTTATTTCTCATCTCCAATCACAATCAAAGAATGGATCCAGCATCATCATCAACGCAAATGATGAAATCACACATTTGACGATAGATGTTATAGCTGTTAGCGTGTTTGGAATTAATGGGCGCACAATCCAAGACCCCAAATCTATATTTTCCCAAATGTGTCATAGGTTATCTGACTTTAACTTATTGAGAACGGGGAAAATCATTTTCTCCATGAACTTCCCATGGCTTACGGATCTCATTGGGATGGAGGTGATGATGGTGTGAGTTTGAAATTTTTTGAGCAGATCATGTCTCAAGGTTTGAAAGCGAGGATGAATGGGGAGGAGAAAAGAAATGACTTTATTCAGTTGGTTGTGGAGGCGAGAAAGGGAGTCTTAAAGGGGGTTGGAGCAGATGAGTTGAGTTCATTTGAAAAGGAAGCTCAGCTATCTGGAGGGGTAAAGGGGAAAAACAACTATTTGGATGATGACACCATTGCACACGCGCAACTCATAGGTAAGTTTTGGATTCTTATGTTATTTTGTAAATTTACATATATTGTTTAAAAAGGGATAGATATTTTACTGATTTCCGGTTTGTAGCTTTCTTTTTTGCTGGCTTCACAACGACCGCCAGCATCGTTACGTTTTCGGCATATGCATTGGCAGCGCATCCGGAAGTTCAAGAAAAATTAGGGAGGAAGTTGATAAGAAGTTGTTTAAAGATGGAGATGACAAAGAAATTGATTATGATGAGCTAAATAAGCTTACGTATCTGGACATGTTCATTTCGGGTAAGAAATGCAAGAATGTTGTAATAATAATACTATGGAGTAGATTAATTTTTCTTTTATTTGTGTTATTCAGAGGTGCTGAGAAAATTTCCACCATTGGGTCGCCTGGAACGGAAATGTGTGAAGGAGTACCATGATCCAGAATCTGGTTTGAAATGCCCAAAGGATACTCTTGTTGTCGCACCACTGAGAGCACTTCACAATGATACTCAGTATTTTGAGCACCCTGAAAAGTTTTACCCGGAACATTTCAGCCCTGAAAATAAGGCCAAGAGGAATCCATACTGTTATATGCCGTGGGGGATGGGACCGAGGTATATTTTCGTTTGTGCTATCTTTGTTTGTCGCACAGGCATGACTAATATATTATACTAAAATATATGTATTTACGTACTAGAAACTGCATCGGGATGCGATTCGCTAAAATACAAGTTCAATCAGCGATTGTCAGACTTGTACACTCATTCAATTTGGAGACCACCGAAAATACTCCGCTTCCAATGAAAGCAAAAGCAATGGGATTTGCGATTCAACCACCTGATAATCTGGAGTTGAAGTTGACTCCACGAAGAAAATGATTCAAGAAAGCGAATATGCCAGCTACTCTCTATCAATCTAAATATATGATCTAATATATTTAAAACTTGGGTTTGTAAAGTTAAAGTAACTAATCATGTTATACATTTTTTACTCATGTTGTATCCACATGCATTATATTACATGCAAACCGTCCTTCAGAAACCGAGTCTTAAAAATATTTAAATACTTAGCTACTAACCAGACAACTTGAAAAATCTAACAATATGGTTTTGGACCAATAATTCATAGCTCCACAATGTATTACAAATTCTCACATCTAATTTAATGGATTACTCAATAACTAATCACTGGTCAACATATTAAAAGCATTATATCTACATTCTGGATGAGATCATTGACCTTGAGATTTTGGAACCCATAATAATAATTCTGTTGTTTCATATTCAGTTCAATCCACACTCGAATCGAGTCCTTGCCAACTCTCGCCACAAAAAAAAATGATAACGAAATGACCACGTGCAAGTGTATTATCATAATATCATTTATACGAGATTAGTATTGGTTTGTATTATACATGCGGCTCATGCATTAGGCTTACAACAACGTCCCAATTATCCCATGCTATAACAAAGCCTCTTGTCATCATCCCTACAGTTTATTATCAAACACACACGCGATAGCAAAGTTTGAGTATCTTATTTTCAAGTTTTAACAAAGCAAGCAAGGTCACCTTGTAAAAATGACTCTGCAAGTAGCAAGAAACAATATATGCTATACATGTTTGTTCAAACTTTAGCTGTAACGGAATTTCATGAATATTTTAATCAATCGAGTCAGAAGTAATTTGGTGTTTGAAGTGAACACATTCATTAGCAATACATAATCCTACATTCAAAAATCATGTGGACAGCACTAGTTTTGGTGGCTGTCAGCAGTGTTCTCATATACTATTTCGCACGTTCCCCCAATAAGTACTGGAAAAAATATGGCGTGTATCAACTTAACTCCAGTCTTGCGGACATGTTTTATACCATCATCGGCAAGAAATCGATGATGGACACAGATCTAGTAAAATACAAACTGCTGGAAGAGAATGGACAGAAATATGGGGGTTTCGTGGACATCTCTGGTCCTTCAATCATTGTACGAGATTTGGACATCCTGAAAAAGATCATGATCAAAGACTTTGACCACTTTGTAGACCGTCGCCCCTTTTTCAACAGCAAGCATGAACCCATCCTCCAGAAAACGCTGGTTTCTTTGTTGGGAGACGAATGGAAGGGTGTGCGACAAAGTCTCACACAAACTTTTACAACGGGGAAGATAAGAAGGATGATGACAATCTTCAACGATGTAGCGAATCAATGGGTGGATCATTTCAAGGAGGAAATCCAAAAGGGTTCCAAAGACTCGATTGAAATCGAAGCTCAAAAAGAAACCACTCAGTTAACAGTCGAAAACATTATGTCAGCAGTGTTTGGGCTGAATGCAGGTGTAATTCGAGATCCTAAATCAGTTTTTGCTAGAAACGCTCATGAAATTACAAATTTTACTTTCATCCGAGTTATCAAGTTTGGAATCTCGTTTAATTTCCCATGGCTAGTTGATCTGCTTGGATTTGAAGTGTTTGATAGAAAGAGCATGCGATTTTTTGAGCAGATCATGTCCCAAGGTTTGCAAGCGAGGATGAGTGGGGAGATCAAACGGAATGATTTTATGCAGTTAATTGCAGAGGCGAGAAGGGGGGAACTCAAGGACGATGATGAGCTCAACGATTTTGAAAAAGATGCACAGATTAAAGGAGGACCAGGAACAAAAAAGAATTATTTGAATGATGACACAATTGCTTACGGACAACTCCTTGGGTTTGAAGTGGCTATGTCATTCAGCTATTGTTGTATGATGATAATTGAGACCTCTTGAACATGATGACCTTTGAACTTTCGACATAGTTTTTTCTTCGCGGGCTTTTCCACGAGTTCTAACGTGGTGTCTTTAGCTGCGTATGCTCTAGCAGTTCATCAAGATGTTCAGGAGAAGTTGAGGGAGGAAGTGGACTCCAAATTGTTTAAGGATGGGGATACCAAAAAGGATATTGATTATGATGAATTGAATGGGCTGGTGTATATGGATATGTTCCTCTCCGGTAAGAAATAAAATAATGTTTTAATTATAAATATTACATGTAGATACAATCCAATCCATCTGATTAAAATTGTAGAGGTACTCAGAAAATGGCCACCACTCGGTCGTTTAGAAAGAAAGTGTGTGAAGGACTATCATGATCAGGAAAGCGGTCTGCAAATGCCAAAGGGGACGCTCATTGCTATACCCATCAGCTCCCTACACAATGATCCACAGTATTATGAATATCCGGATAAGTTCTACCCAGAGCATTTTACTGCGAACGTAAAGCTGAAAGAAATTCTTTTGCTTATATGCCCTTTGGAAACGGTTTGTTATGAAATTTCTCCCATTATTACCTGAATTTACTATAAATTCTCATATACAATTACTAAATTTAAGGCATTTCCCTTATTCTACAGGTCCAAGAAACTGTATCGGTATGCGGTTTGCAGTCGTTCAGATTAAATCTGCTTTGGCCCACCTTGTCCATAGATTTCACATTGAAACGGCCCCTAGTACCCTTGTTCCTGTTCAGTCTAGGGAGGTTGGTTTTGGGATTCAGGCACCGGATAATCTCAAGCTGAAATTGAGGCTGAGACAAAAGTAGCCTTGAAAAACTATGGGATGCGCTGAAAGATATGCATTTGCATGAAAACTGTCAGTATACGAATAAAGTTTTTAAAATTTTGACGAATAAGGTGCGATATGATTATTTTTTATTACATGCTGACCATGTAGAAAGTAGCTTCTATAAGCGTTTATATATATAAAATACAACTTAAATTGCACTACTATCAATGCTCGGTATCCCTCATATTTGCTACCGCGTTCCTCAACCCCACATCCAGTCTTCCCGGAGACTGTTCCAACTGTTCGGGATTGAAAGACTTGATCAACTCCATTGGATTGCCGGCACCCATCACTTCAATATCATACTGGGACTCTGTCAACAACTTCCCAGTAACTCGGTCCGGATCTTGAAATACACTTGATGGGAAGCTACTGTGTTCTAGATGACGATGATTCTCGCGTGGCTGCTCATTGATCCGGATATGACTGTGATTGGATCTTGGTCGCAGGTCATAAATGGACCTCTGCCTTTGCCCTTCCTCAGCCCTCACATTGTCGACAGTCTGGAGCAACTTTGTGGCATGTGGAATCAGCTCATGAGTTCTTGGCGAGCTGAAAGCAAGCGGTCGCATGTACTTTACCCTTTTCTTCATATTTCTCACAGAATCCTGAGAATGTTTGATGATCTCTGTGAGAAGTCGCTCGTGGTCGGTTTCCTCGTTGACATTGGCCCACTTGGCTTCCATCTCCTTTTCCTCATAATAAGTATCGCTTTGGAACTCACGGTCACTGGACAAAATCACCTGAGAATTTTCAGGAAGGAGATAAAGTGCACTTCGCTTCACGCCTTGAAAGGCGAGCTCGCGCTGAAGTAATTTTGTCTGGTTAGTTGTCCCAGTTTTTAATAGAGATTTCGTCATCAGGTGAACTTTAGGCTGGTCGAGGTAGACGGAGCTGTCACTGGTTTCTCGCTCTATAGGTCTTGTATTTTTCGGCGTCATCATAGGACCACTAACTGTTAAAATTCTATTGTCAATCATATCATCACCTATTTTTCAATACACGGAAAAATACCCATATACCTATCAAATCCTTATTTTTAACGCCCAACAACAACTTGGCTAAATAAGTTGGATCAACATGAAGCAGCTCCTCCACCTCATCAATCATTTCCATCACTGCTTGAATAACCTCAGGAATTGTCTCACATTCCCCAATTTTATGTCGGAGAACGTCCACCGTGGCATCCGTACTTTCTCCTAAATTCAGTCGATGAATATCCAATGCAGCTAGTAGCTTCTCACCTAGTGTTAACTTGGCTTCGGAGACAATCTTCTTGTTCACCTCGACGTGATAATTTTTGAAAAATATGTGGACTGCTAGGATGCTCAGAATGCACACGTAGATTAGGGCAGCGCTTAAAGGACCTTTAATTGATTGAGTGGGAATCATATATTCTGCTACTGCTTGTCCACAACCATTTATGTTCAATTGTAAAGGCCAAGGCTCTCTATCCTTCACTTCACACTTGACACCCCTCCGCTCCCGCATTGTTGAGGTGGCACGAAGACAGCAGGAGTCTGGTAATGTTACCATTTGTCCATTTAAATAGTCTGCATTTTCAGCAAAGTAGTCAGCCGGACCTGCTCCTCCACAACATGCAAACTATAAACCCAAAATTTGAATTCAATTTCCAAAAATTCCTCATTTATTGTCTTCGTTTCTTTATACAAAACAACATTCACCTTTATTTGCATCTTCGCAATGTAAGGAAACTTGCCAGGATTTTCCTGAAATTCCCTTAAATTATGCATGACTGCTTTCCCAATTAACTCGGATTCATTGTCGTAGTTCTCCGTGAAAGTGTGAATTAAATAAAAGGTTGTATTGAGCGCCAAAAGAACCATGTACTGGAAATTATAAAATAATAATTATATTGTTTTCAAGAGTGAGAAAAAAATTGAAAACAAATTCATTTCACCTACCACCAATCCAAGAGTTCTAAACCGATATCTTGCTGCTATCCATCCCAACAGCGTAATTAGAAAGCAGAAAACACAAACACTTATGCCCAGACCATATGAATGTCCCAAAAGCTCTAAAGCCCCTTCCCCAATAGATTTCATAGTTTGCCTACTGATTGACACTTCAAGTGCTGTGATTCCAACTGATATAGCCTGAAAATGCATTGAAAATATATGGATGGTTTTTCTGTCGATAAAACATTTTAAAATCGGTTTTTATCATGTTAGATAGCTTATTGGTTTTACAAACTGCAGATACAAAGTGAAATGCCAAAAGAGCAGAGCGCACGATGCTGGCGAAATCTGAAGAAAATACAAAAACACACTCAAACGAGCAAAGTACTTGAAATATCCCACAACGTTTCTACTAAACCAGGTGCAGCATCGGTGAAACTTGGACACCTCATCATCTTCCAACCTTTTCACTTTCTCCAGAAAGCGCTCCTTTTCTTCTCGCTTCAGTTCCCTGTCCCTTTCCTTCCTCCGGTGCCTTTTGATATTGGCCTTGTAGTAGCTTTGCTGCTGGTCAGAAACGTCACGGACTGACTGAAGCATGTCATCGTAAACATGGTCAGGGATGCGGAGCAGATGCTGCAATCTTTGTTTGAAAGATTGATGTGGATTATCAGGATCCTCTATTTCACGGGCAAGCTTTACTATTTCGGATTGAACCCATTTTTCAGCAGGAGGCAACGAAGTTTCTGTGCCTGTTTCACTTATCATGTCGGCGTCCATTTTGCTATGCTTAAGATCACGATTCGATTGGTAACAGAGCCAAACTAATTTACTCTACTATTTTGATAAATCGTCGGAGAAAGATGAGCTACGCACTAGGCTATACATATATGTTTCAAAATAATAATAATAATTTGTATTAGTGGTACAATAATTTCAAGGAAATGTTATGTACTCATGTCATGGCAAACACACCTGATCCAATCCAGGATCCCCGAAATTCATTTAGCATTTAATGATTCAATTAGATTGCATAATAGTCATATATATGTTTACGCTGTGTGAATTGTAAGCAGTGTACAACTTGAACTAACTAAGTCATTAGACGAGCTAAGCCGTGGGAAACTCGGCAGGTGTTTCGCAAGCATTTTCCCCATCACCATAATATTAGCATTATGATAGAGTATGGAGTGGAAACAATAAATTAAAGTTTTAGTGATATTCCACGTTTAGCAAGCTTATTATGTGGTGTTAAAAATACAAAAAGTAGAACATTAGTCGGATTAAACTCTCATTATTCTTTTTTCCTTTGGGAGAAAGGAAGACAAGTGCGATATTTTTGTGAAACTTGGGTCATTACACACCTTGGAAATATTCGCACGCTTTAAATAAGTTTGCTCTTGTTTAGTATTCGACTCTCAAGAAAACAACTTTTCTCTGTCTGCCATTCAAAACGCATTGCTATGCATTTGCCCAAGCCTTTTAAATATCTACATAAGGAGGAGCGAGATAACGAAAGTTGTACATTAGGCAATAAATAAAAATCGCACGGTTGTGCTTATACGTGCAAGCAGGAGAAAGTGCGCAAACAGAAAAGGAACGAGTTTTCTGTTCCATCGACTGCAGAACGCACTGGATTTCCCGTGATAATTTTTCTACTATCAGTATCAGTCTCCTGATGGAGAAGCTACGGTGTGGTTGCTCCTGCTCAAGAGTTCTATAGATACATTCTCGTTCCAGCTCAACGTAAAGAAAGACTAACTCGCCACTATCGAACTTACAACAGGTGAAAGCTCATATTGTAGGCGGACGTGGGTGTTTGGGGTAACGTGCGATTGAATGGATTACAAGAATTAAAACATAACGTCTGAAGAGCTAAACAGTTTTGAACTCAGCTTTAATTTGAATTGCTAGCTAGTTTTAAGGCTCTCATGTTGTTCTGTTACTCAGCTTCAGTTTGAAACCGAATAGGAGCGTTGTCAAACTATTTGTAACGTAAACACTTATCTTATTTAAACTTATGTTGCAGATATATTCGTAGATTTACTACTTTCTTACATTTATCAATTATACTATTTTAAACTGCGAATGAATTATTATACAGGCTAAAAATATGGCAAAAAATATTTGAATTAGTTCTGACTTTATAAGCTCAAATATCGCGTAATATTTTATACGCGCTCATATACTACGTCAGACCTATAAGGAAAATTCTTGTGAACTTTATACTGATCGTTAGTTTGATGTAAAGTGCACTCGTGAAAGAGTGAGACATCTGCTTTCGGTGAAAGGGTACTGGAAAAACTCTAACTAATAAATATTTGTGGTCAATATTATACGTTGTTGCATAGCTCGTGTGGTATAAACGCTAACATGCTTTCCACAGTTTCGGTTAAAACGGGGTAATTTGACAGACTGGTAGGTTAAAAACAAGATTTGTTATAGAGCTTCGTGTGGTGCTAAATTTTTAGCGAAACAGATTATTACACTTTTATCATCAACGAACGGATTTGTAACTTGTAACTTAAGGCTGAGTTTGACTTTGCACCCATAAACTTTCCTTTGAAGTGGTTTGGTATGAACAGTGACTGACTTTTTTGAAGTGATATATGATTTCATGTTTTTTTGTGGTTTTGGGTACATATCTTAAACCAAAAACAAAAGTTGAAAGTAAAATCATCTTTTGCAATCTCCCATTTTCACTAATATCAACTTGTATTTAGCCTTGTTGGCTACCTTGATTGTATCGAATCGAATTGAAGAAAGTCCCTATCATCATGGCTCTTTTGAATTGGCTCGACAGTGAAAGTGGTTCCATTAAACCAAGCTATTTCATTAATACTACAACCAGCGGTGGGGGTGTTGATAAAGGAAGACTTGTTTATCACAGTGGAGAAAGTGCTTTCTCCGTTTCCACACTGTCTCCCATTCTGCAAGCCGGATTAGATTATCTGAGCGGACAAGTTTCAATTAGTGACCATAATTTAACAGCTAATACAACTTCTTTGTCATCAGCAGCTCCCAGCACAACACCAGCTGGTGTTGTTGGGGAAAGTGGCAGTGGGAATGTGACAGTGAATCCTTACTCTGGGGACAGTGGAGACTTGTACGAAGTTCCCCTATCTATCATTATCGTTCTCTCGTTACTATACGGCAGTATATCCGCCACCGCACTCATCGGAAACATGCTTGTGCTCTGGGTGGTCACGGTAAGTTTGGTTCTATTTTTTAAAATGTGTTTGCATATTTTGATGAGTTTTTGCCACTTGAGAAAGTCTGCTAGATATATTCGCTAGTTAAAAGTAACCTAGTTAGTTGAAGCTGTTTATTCATGTTGATGCCCCAAAAACCATGAAGTGGTTTGACGAGTAAAAACTAATTAAGACAAAAAGTATGCATGTCTCCCCATTCCCACTTTTTTCAGAGTATTATGACTTTCACATCTGTGGAAAAATATTACAGATGTGAAAGCAGAACAGGAATACTCTAGTTTTTCGTTGCGGTAGCGTAGGCACAAGCCCACTCGAAATACTTTTGCAAGTAAAAAGTTTTTTGAGTGACGACAGTCGAAAGATAAATTGTTTCACATATATTACCTACACACATACTGCACTTGACTAATTAATGGCACTGGTTTCGTTTGGTGTCTGGAAATTTGTGGCTCCCGTTCACTGGTTGGTTGGTTGTTTTAGATTAGTTGGAGATGCACTTTTTTGCAAACCAACCATAATGTATTATAAGTACTATGCATGAGTATGACAATGACTAATGATGACAGTTGAAGCAGACAAATTAATTACCACCAACCGGTTTCCAAAAACGATTTTTGCTTTTAAAGAATAAAATGGTTTGGTGGATGAAGGTAGAACAATCTTTCAGTTGTGACGATGTGTTTTACACATCTACATAAAAAATGGAAAAAATACGTTTTACCCGGAGTTTCCATTAAATCCGGAAGATGAGCTCTGTCATCTACATTCTGACAATCGAGATGAAATATGGTAATGGAGTGGACCTACATAGAAGTTCTGCAAACAAGTCATGCAAGCGATATAAAAGTTTGCCGACTTTTACACACGCTGTAATTATTTTAATGCAAGAAGCGGAGCGGTGGAGACGT
The DNA here is from genome assembly GCA_001718145.1 of Orchesella cincta. Taxonomy (NCBI): domain Eukaryota; kingdom Metazoa; phylum Arthropoda; class Collembola; order Entomobryomorpha; family Orchesellidae; genus Orchesella; species Orchesella cincta. The sequence continues at coordinate 59,700 of LJIJ01000823.1, read as the reverse complement.
TAAAATACGACAGAAAATCGTTTCTACTTGACTTTCAGGCTGCTGGTGTGTAAAATTCAGGACATTTATACCCATTTCACATACTTTTCATATGTTTATACAAAATTATAGTAAACTAAGTAGGTAATTCAACCTTTGGCACGACACGAATGTGAATAATAATATACAGAATATGGAATATCATCATTATCTTCATGAACTTTGCATTTTTATGAGTTGCAAGAAAGTGAAACGGGAGCAGCAGAAAATTAGGTGACTATTTTTTTTCTTCAAGGTTCCATTTCTCTTTGCCAAATTGAAAACGTGACCATATTCTTATTCAGAGTGGATCTACCATCCACCATTCCTCCGCTTTTTTTAACGATTTATGCAAATTGGCGTATAATTTTTCGTCGCGAGTTGTCAAAAACAGCTATAGCTTTAGCTTGGCTGCTGGCCACTTTCACTTTTTACGAGTGATTGGCGTGGAGAGTCAGGAGACTAAGTAGAAAAAAACATTAAAAAGTTTATACAACATACGACCCATCATCACCCCCCGTCTCAAAAGGTTTTTGCTCAAGGGTAAAATAAACTGAAATGATGATGGTATAAACGCATATATTTCATGCAGGTCTCTACAGCTTCCGGTTGCAAGATTACAAGAGACAGACTAGTAATAATTACAAGTCTTGCCCTACAATAATTCCAAACTGCCCTTCTGACCGATTCCATAAAAGTTTGCAAAGTAGAAAAGCTCCTTTTCATTTCTTAGTATGGCCCCAGTGAAAGCTGGGCTGTAATGAACTAAGCCATTTCTCCAGAGAGAAAAGTAGAGGAAATGAAGGCTTCTTTCTATTAGCAGTTGTATTTATTGTGCCAATGTCAGTACGTACGCCCATCTCATGTCACATAGTACTTCCTTGGAAAAATGTGGAGCCTGGTGCCTTTTGCAAACGTTGAGCATTCTCGCTGGTATTACATCAATCCATCATGGGAGCGAAAATAAATAAAATAGTAGAAAGAAGAAAGGCCAAGTAGTCAAAGCACAATAACGGGATTATTCCTATTCTTTTACTTGGTTTTGGTAGGAACTTCATGCACAACATATTTTCATTTCCTTCGGGATCCCCATTTTATTAGAGGGCTCACTTGTCTTGTTAATTTCTTTCATTCTTCTGAAAACAAGTGTTCGCACAATAAGCCTCAACTCAAAAAAGGAGCAAAAGCGTCGGAATGATGAAATGAGAATGACAAAAAGTCGGGGAATTAGACGAAGACGAGTTTTCCTGAATAATGCAGTGTACCCTAAATTATACTCGCAGTAAGTAGTGTATCAGCTCAACAAAAACAAGAATTTCTTTGTTTGTAAGGCACAATAATTTTAGCCGTGGCTGCAAAAAGAGTTATTGTTTATTTATCGCATCTCGTCCATTTGATTGGCATAGATGAAGTGAGCGTTTTCATCTTGTCATATATATGAGACATGTTATGCTTGTATCCAGCTCTTTTTACAAGCAAAATTGAGACAGTAATGAACTTGCACAAAGTCAATAAACCCTTTCATTGCATTACTAACCCAATTTATTTCTTGTTACACGGAATAGTTCTGAAAAGGTAAAAAATAGTGATGATTTTCATTTGTTTCTCCGTCTGCCCCTGAACATGAAAATTGCCGATATTAATACTGGTAATAGAAAAGACGTGACCAGCTTTCACGCACGAACTCGTGTGGCATCATAACACCAGTCCATATTGTGACTCCTAAGTTAGGGGTCCTAACTCTTCTACTGGTCACTGACGTCAGGTCAGTTGGAACTTCTGAAAAGAAAATCGTCCTCCGTCACGTACCCAATATAATGAGAATAGTTGAGCATTGTCTTGATGTACGTCTTTGACAAATTCGGAGTAAACTTCTATTTATACTGAAATTGAGCGCATGTTCTTCAGTTGTTCTAATTCAGAAAACATGAGGAAATGCATGACGTGCATGAGCAATAAAACATATTGATATATATACTATATAGTTGTGATTATGATTAGTATGAAGCGGAAGGAAACAATCGTAAGTAGTACAAAGGCTCAACTTCCTCTTTTATATTAAAAGTAATTTAGAAAATTTTCCGTCCATCTGCTTTCTTTGGAAGTATAAAGTAATGCATTTTTAGCCAACTAGCTGGTTGCTCAAGGCCCAACAAAAGAAAATTACTTTGCATTATGATATGATATTTACTCTCCATATGAAAATAATTTCCTCTCCATTTTTCTCATTAAATTCATTCCCTTTATTGCGTATTTAGGTATCCAGGCGTATGAGAACGGTGACCAACATGTTTATAGCTAACCTGGCGTTGGCCGACATTATCATTGGACTCTTTGCAATCCCGTTCCAGTTTCAGGCGGCTTTGTTGCAGAGGTGGAACCTACCTGACTTTATGTGTGCGTTTTGCCCTTTTGTTCAGGTAAGTGGGAGCGAGTAACCTTATTCCGTAGTAGTAGAATCTTGATATCTTTACAACAATTCATATTCAAGGAGAGCAGCACAAAAGGGAATTGGTTGTGGTGGGGAAATTTATTAGCATGCAGGTGACTTTTATTTTCTTAGTTTTAGTAGAAAATATGGATAATATATTCCAACTTGACGTAATATATAATATAATGCTGCAGCAGTGGACGAAAGTTGGGTTTATGCAAATAAATAACGAATATTATTTTTAAGATAAAACTAACTGAGGGTGAATATCAGCAGCATTCCTGTGGATAAGCACATACTGCGCAGTATCCTTATCATATTTAATATGGGTTTGCGGTGATGGAGAATTCTAGTTTGATCATTTCTACCCCATTTCATTCATGAATCATGATATATTTATGTTTATATTAATTCGTAATACTTTTCTGAGATGAAGGCTGCAGTTAAAGTATTTATGGCACAAGGTATTTCATTTTGAATTGAGCTCAAACAGCTTGCTAGCATCCGTACATTAAAATACTAAACGCTCTTATTTTTACGCTTGGCTACCTTCAAAAGCAGTTGTTTTCTTACGTGAACAGATCAGGTCATCTTTACAGAGTTGCATTTGTTTTCATAAAATATTTATTACCCAAATTAATGTCAAACATCCAGCACAGGTTTTTTAAACGGTCAGAGGAAATGGAGAGAAAACGTCGCTTTCATTTTGAGAATACTCAACTGATATCCATTGTGCACTCTCTTAAAGAAATTTACTTAGGCGTCTGAACAGAAAAATGTTCATAGCTGTGCAGCAGTTTACTGATCAATTTTTTAAAGCCAAGATATAAACCGTGTACAAATGAAAGTTTATAAAAAATTGCAAAATAAGTATTATTACTAAACTCTAAAAAATTACAAGTACAAAGTAAAATAGATCTAGAATGTAGGTAATTTTGTCGACCTGCTTCATTGACACTCTTAACCTTCCAGGCGATCCATCAAATCATCGTGTCGCAGAATTAATTTGCTGCACCATAAAATTTCAATAGACAGTTTAACATGTGCATATAAATAACAAATTTTCGTAACGCAAACTGTTGGAAAACTATGTACTGAGTATGTCTGCCAGTTACTTCAATTCACAAAAAGATTCTTCAAGTCCATGGGCTCGTTTTCTACCATTATGGTATTGTACCAATGAGACATTTTCTCAATTTCACCACAACATCCCACCAGGGAATCGACTACTACCATATGTTACACAAATCAGAAGTTACAGCACCTAATAGTCTGTCTATCATTCTGCTAATTACACCCCGGAGAACCCGAAGAGGACAAGGCCAGGGACCTTATCGTTAACATCCTAAATGAAATTCGCAGCATCTTCTAGTCTTTGTTAGACCTAGGTCACAAATTTTAATTTAGCTACACGGTATGATCTCGTCCAGACTGAAATATGAGAACGACAATGATACTACTGCGAAAACTAGTTCATCTGTACTTTTTATCATGGCAATTTCACACGCAACTACGTGTAAAACGAGATGCAGTCAACAAACCATCAACAAGAGAACATAGACACGTGTGTGAAAATGTGAAAGAGCAAAATGATACGCTCATTTCATGCTACAGAGGTCTAATGGCTAATTTGGGAGTTGAACCAGCATAGGTAAAATGTGACTGGGATTGGATTTTGGGGAAAGTAGGTCCGGAACGAAATGAAATGGCATTTTTTACATATTCTCAAAAGGTTTTTGGTGCGTAAAAATGTAAAGGAATAGAGCACATTCGTAAATATTCATTTGGAAATGCAAAATTGTCCCACATAAGAAACGACACAACGAAGCATATAAAAAAACTTTTACTTGCTCTTTCATCTTGATAATGGCTTGTCGTTGTTGCTATCATCCTGTTTTCGGTGAGAGAAAAGGTGTAATTTGTGTTTGGAACAGGAACATGTTGTCACGGCTTGTGGACATGCTCACTTGTCATTAATAACTGGGAAACATTACAATAAAAGCCACTCAGAAAACAAAGGGTAATGGAATATTCAAAACAATGGGAATTATGACTCCGTGGAATGAACTTAAAAACATCTTGTTTGTGTTCATGTTCATGCACAACATTTTTATGTGTAGTTGATACTGATATTGATCTTGTAGATGGTAAGATTGCAAAACGAGCAGTGAACAACATGAAACATGTTCTTATGGGGAAAACTGAGACTATAAAAATGTGAAAGTGGATATATGGATTATGCTTTCAACTTTAAGCTTGAACTAGGTCATTTTCTTACATAGTATACGTAATTATGATGGACGGGATCAACGAGTACGGTTCTCCCACGCATAAAAAATTTATGAACGTAGGCTTTAAGTCTGGCTCCTCCATTTCCGCTACCATTATAGTTGATCATTAGAGATAAAAAGTACACTCTATTTTTAATGGTCTGACTGAATTCCATGAAGGTTTTACTCAACATACCATCTCATATGGAATATGAAAAGGGATGGAATAGCTAGCTTGTCATCCCTAATAATGTTGAAGTTGCTGTGTGACAAGTTGCTCCTTTAAATTGGCCTATTTAACATGCTTCATTCATATTTCGTTTCCTGTGCTGAAAGGTGAAATAACGAGCTCGTCAACTTACAGACGTTAGGAAAAATACAAAAGTACGATAATATCCACTCTCATGCTTGACTTAACTACATACTTGAAAGATAAGCATCAGTTCAGCTCTATTTTTTGCGAATTTTTGAGTCTGATCCAAAATCTGGGATCGTTATCCAGTCCAGGTTTAAACCCATTTTCCCATCCAGACAGCTTTGGAACGTATTAACCCTTAAAAGGTAAAAATAACCCTTCAATCCATGTTGTTGACATTGGCGTCAGAATATACGCTTATGTCATATTGCCTATTTATTGCCTGAGCACTACTAACCTACATGAATGATATGAAAATTCGTAAAACGAAAAAAATTATAAGACCGTTAATGTGATGAATTGTCAAATTATTTTACTTTAATTTCAGATTTTGTATAAATATTAATAACAAAAAGTGTTTTCTCCTCATTTACAGATTTTATCCGTAAATGTTAGTGTTTTCACCTTATCAGCAATCGCTGTGGACCGCTACAGAGCCGTGTTGTTTCCACTCAGCGCTCGGGCATCAAAGAGAAAAGCAACGTGGGCAATTTTGTCCATTTGGTCAGTTGGGATTTTGCTAGCACTGCCAACTGAAGTTGACTACAAGTAAGAGGAATAATACTATACACATTTCAATTTGGTATTAAAACTCTTTGAAATATAATTTATACGCTACATCAAATGTTTGGTCATGTCATGCTCGCAGCTTTTCACGTGTCAAATATTCATATGTCAAATTCAATATTTTGCTCTGGCATAAATGAAACTGTAAGTTTGGTCAATTTGAAAATATTTTCAATGACTCGGCAGGGGAAAAGAAAGTTTTATATATAATGTAGACGTCAACAACTGTCAACTGCACTGAAAATTCGGAGGAAATGTTCCAAATAATTTAAAACTTTTCATAGCCTTTCATTCGATATAATACTGTTGACTTTGTAGGAGTAAAGAAAGCGCTGGCTGCTGAATGAATACATATTCCATTGAATTTTCAAACGTTTGAAAGCAATACCACGTCTTTAGAAGTAAAATGATTCATTCACCTCAAAACTACCGAAATGTCCCATGGGTCCAATTTTATACCTTTTTTAAAAGATAGGAGGTATATCTTCAATGTTTTCAGCACATAGCCATTCCTTTTTGAACACTAAATGACGAAGGTTCAAGGTTCCATCTTAGTATTCAAGGTTTATTTACGCTTGTGCTACTAAATAGGTAGCAAACGACAAATAGACTATCTTGATTTTAGTTCAGTGCAATCAGTAATCAGCAACTACTACAATTTTTCACTGCTCATTCATCGTCACTCACGTCACCAGCGAAGCATATTTTCAGTTTGACAAAAGAGAAACTGGATAAAACACGGAATATATATGACTCCCTTTGAAATTCATTATATACCTTCCATTAGCAGAGATTAGAAATACTGCCTGAAGGTGACTGTTCTTCGAAGATGAAAAGAAGGCGTAGGCAGTATGCAATGCGAACTAACAACTTTCTTATCATTAACTTTTTAGCTTCAAGAACACGTTATGTCATATGTTTGCACTATCGCTCATTCATCTCAGGCTCTCATTAAATATCTCTCGGTTTGTTTTGTTTTCTTGCACGGTTGCCTACCTCTCGCCTCGAAGGTAAAGATTTTTGGTTTTGTGGAGTTGATTCAAATATATTTTTTGGACAGGAAAAATTTTTTAAATCTGAGTAGCGAATGCCAAATACAAAAGAGGGCCATTATTATGACATGGCATTGAGACAACAAAAATATTACATATAAATGCAAAATTGAATTCTTTACATTGTTTTGTTATCCTCTATGCTAATATTTATTTGTCGAGCTTCCCAAATATTGGGTTCTAGATGATTTCACCAATCAGCACGTGTGACGTCAATTGATTTGAATTTGGAATCTGTGTGATTCATTTTTCATTTCATTATCATTTATGATAGCCATCCAATTTAATTTATGCTTGCTGATTGTTTTTCCCTTCGAACCTTTGAACTTACAAGCTCGATCGTTGGCTCTTCCATTTGGGTTGCTTTATAGGAAAGAAATGAATAAAACAAACAAAATAAGTAGCAAAGTCACAGCCCCGTAAAATCATCAAAAAATTCATTTTGTACTTTCTTACTTTCCACCGTTGCATTTTCCGCAGGAAAGCGTTGACAGCAAAAGCAAAAGTGGAACTGAGCAGGAAAGAAAAATCGAGCAAATAGCTAAATTGTTTCATGAGGCATTAAGATAACATTCCCTTTGTGAGTCATGTTTTTGAAACGAGCATCCGGAGCATTAGAAAATCGAAAATAAAACAAAGCACAGATAATATAGATACAGCCTTATCTCGCCATGTCCTATACAAAGGGAGTAGAGGTCGTTCACCGCTAACTAAGCAGGAAAAGTCGCTGCTGCGATGCCATGTCCCAAATGTCAATCTCATTTTCCCCGTATTGGATTATTTGGATGCAAAAACTCTTGCTCTCTTCTGAGAGCATTAACAAAGTTTCCAATGAATGCTCTTAAATTGGATTTTCTGTGTATAGCTGATAGGAAAATACTTTTGAGAATTCTCAGGGAAAGCGGAGAAAGTTAGTTAATACTTTTGTATGCGCTTTCTTCAATTGAGGTAAATACTGTAAACAGTTGTGATATTCGGGTGATCAATATTACTCATCTGTCCTTCAGTCTTAATTTATTTGCTACTTTTTCGTTTGAAATTCAGAAAACTTCTGAATTTACTAAATTACACGTGGAGCATGAGCATCAATACGGTTAAAACTACTGTTAGTATCTATTTATTAGGCTGAGAGGATGTCATTGATTGTTTTGTTTCCGCACCATTTCCCATGAAAACTCCGTTGGGATTTCCACAAACTGTTTTTCTCCTGCTGTGACCAATTACCGTTAAAACTGATTATATAAAATATGGTCTATGGCAGACCGTTATTTTTATTATACATGGTGAGTCGCCGATCGTAATGGTGAATTTCAGCCACTTTAGATCCCAGTCTTAATGCTCGCCCACATCACATCCTCATTTTACACCGGGAATTTTCATGATTCATGACGGTTTTTTCTTATTTCAATGGCAAACCACTCGTGTGTTTATGCAATTTATTTTACGCTCATATTTTTGTGAAATACAAGCATATACAAATATAGCGTAGTTAGTAGACCATATATGTTATGTGTATATTTTTTATAAAACTGGTACCGGAGATAGATTTAGAACTCATCTTGGTAAGAAATTTAATGGCTCAAGGACATATTTGTTCTGCTCGACGCAGTGACACATTTTGAATCATGCTGTTAGTAACTGTTACAGCATTACACCAATGCCCTCGTTCTGATGCTGATTTGGAACCTTTGCTTTGGTAAATGTGGTTAGGTCTGGTTTTGGTTCACTTTTACTTGTTTGCTCTTGAATCACCGTTTTCTGTATCCTGCGGGAAAATAAACAAGTGGGTTCCACTCTGTCGGTCCCATATTGAGCTGATTATGATTTCGAGTGGATGAATCTACACACAAAATAATCTCATTTTCCGTAGAATTTCCTACCTGTATGATTTGCCCTAGTTGAGTAAGTAAGAGTTGTGTAGAGCTTCACAAAAAATTTCGTAGAAAGCAATAAACCCATCGGACTCCATACAGCAAATAGAGGGTAAAGAGGTAAAGGGCTCAAGACCGAGATAAGTGAGTAGAGGATTATGTAGGTACTTTGGATGATGATGATTTATATTCGCTGAGCTGGTTTTTCTCAATATTGCTGAATATAAGTAGGTTTATGATATTATGATGGGTTCATTTAATAACAATAGAAATTTTCACAGAACTTTTTTTGATAAGGTTAATATTTTATTGCCATATTTGCTCAACTTCAGAGATAAAAGGTACCCTCGAGCTTTGAACCGTATTATTAAACATAATACAATACAATAAAAATATGGTTCTATTATCATTTTGAAATATTCAACAACCATAATAGCTCTTTAACTTCCTGAGTATATGAATCAAACGTAAAGAGTTTGGTAAACTGCAATATGTCGTCTGCAAATTTTCATAATTTTTTTGGTACGACAAAATGTTGACAACTAAGGATTGACGCAAGCTTTGGTTTCTTGATAAACTTGCGTTTGAGTCTGACCACGAATCTTCCAGTTGCATTTTGTGAAGGGCTATTTTTAGCCCTTTCTAAACAACTGCTCCGGTTCTTTATTTGCTTTTGTCTCAAACAAATAATGATGCATGTTTGTTCAACAGAGTAACCCACATAATGGATAAAGGGAAGCTGAAACCGTTTTGTGCGAATCTCGGACTTTCTTCCACCTTTCGTACATATTACACCCTGGGAATTGTCATCATCCAGTACTTTTTCCCACTAATCATCATCACGGGCGCGTATGCCCACATGGCGACAAAGCTGTGGGGTACCACTGCACCTGGAAACAAGGAGGAATCGAGGGACGCCGTTGTGCTCCGAAACAAAAAGAAGGTAAGGTGCTTTCCCAGTGAGTAATACTGTTTTCAAGGGAAATGTAACTTTTGGGAGTTTGAAGAGTGCTAAAATTTGCATTCTTAGCGTTTTCCCATAAACTTGTCTGGAATATTGCTGCAGCCAATAAACATGTCTTGTAGCCGGTTTCATACAACTTTCTCCACAAAGTTCCCAGACTGTGGGAGTTGAGAACCAGACGAAGAAGTGTAGCAGCAACGCATCTATTTCAAATGTAACTTTATGTTACAACGATTATGTGGCGCAGGGAATGGATAAAGTTATTTGCATTTGGTCACGTAGTTTAGGTATATTAAAAAAGGTATTTGCTGCGAGGTTCGCAATACCATTGCATTGAATATAACAAACACTCCCTCTCAGGATATGAATTTCTCTCAAGAGTTTCTCCTTCCGCTTCTTTATACCTACAAAACTGAGTTCAGCTCGATCTTCTCTGTCAGGGTCATTCCAGCTAGTGATGCCGGTGGCTTGCTCGGTTAATCTGAAATCAAATTTATTTCCAGACACGAGAAAAAGCCAGTGTCCCACTGGGAAAGTACCTGAAGGAAAGAAGAAACTGGAGAAAAGTTCCTAAAAGATAAATCTCAGAGTTTGTCAGTGTCGACCTGAATTCCCTCACGTGATTAAAGTATAAGATCAACAAATCTACTACTAGAATCATATTTCTTACTGGATAAATATAATATATTGAAAAGCCTGTCGTTACTCCGATCAAAAGCGCATTTGCTAAGATGGTAGTGTATTATTTATGGGGCCTTTGCTACCGAGGAGGTATCCCTGCAAGGTTTTAATGAAGGGCGAAACTTTTTCTCGTAATTTATTTGATCCGTCGATTGGGTTGCCTCCAGGTGATCTTGAGAGAGACGAAATAATGAAGCAGCGAGTTTTCCATAACCTTCCTTTTTCTGTCAGCATCCAAAACTTTTCTTATTATAAGAAATTTCAGTAAAGGTGAAAGCAATATTGATACGATGAAAAGGAAAAAGTTGAGATTAGAAGGAGGTGATGACATAATTTTCAAAGAAATCTTTAGGCACTTTATAGACTATTCTTAAGTGCTCAACTTCACACTGCTGCTATGTGGAACGTCGTGATAATTGAGTTCACTCCACTTTGCTGATTGCGAAATTGGATTATTCGAATTTATTGTGACATAACATGCATGCACGGTGAAAGGAGTTCCGTGTTAGTTTGGTGTACATAGCACTATCTTCCGGCAGCCTTCTATTTACTTATCTCGAGGGGAAAACTTTCCTAAATAGGAGTGATGATTGCATTCGTTGCAGCCTTAAAAATTCAGCAGCTCCAAATCTAGCACAGAATAAGTTTGTTTGATCAGAGACACACGTACTTTATTAAAAGCGTGGTATTGATAAGAGTATACTTGCATGGTATATGATGTTTGGCTTCCACTTTCTCCGTTGCATAATGCCAAAGCTGAAGAACTCTGTAAACAAATGTTGCTCGTGCTAAAAAGGGACGTATAAGTATAACCCATTCAAAGACGAAACCATGTTTTCGCAGTATCTAAAGTATCTTCTCCCCTTATGATTCACACCACGGCCATTGAGAAAAATTGCTTTCTCATGTCAACTTCAAATGGTGATACGGATATGTAAATGGTAGTTGAGCTGAGGGAGTCAAGATGGGTGGATAATGTGGAGGGGAATGAATAAAATGCAATACAAAATTGACTTTAGCAATTTTCTACTTACTATTTCTTATTTTGCAGGTTATCAAGATGCTGGCACTTGTCGTCCTCCTCTTTGCCCTGTGCTGGCTTCCTTTGCAAATGTACTATTTTTTAAGTACTCTAATCCTTCAATAAACGCGTAAGTTGGCCAAGTCCTCAATATATCATTCCTCAAGGACAACACGTAATTTTGTTATAATTTAATTTCTTATTTGGATGGGCTCGTTTCGCACTCAAATTTAATTAAATTTTTCCTTCCACTTGGCCCACCTTTCTTTCAAGATTGTTGAACAGGAAATAATTTTCAATTTATGCTCTCACTCATTCATTGTAGGAAAACAGTTCCCTTGTCAGGTTTTATTTAACACATTGTATTTTAACAAGTTTTTCAAGCAATGTAAATGCACGGTAAAGGACATTGCATTATTGCATTTGCCCTCACTCTCTCTTCAATTTTAATGACATGCCATTCAAGACATGTTACATGAAACATGAACAAAAAGTTGATTTTTCTCTTCGCCCCGTGTATTTCAGGTACCAGTACATCAACATCATTTGGTTCTGCTTTCACTGGTTGGCCATGAGCAACTCCTGCTACAACCCTTTCATTTATGCCATTTACAATGTAAGTTAAATTTCTTTTCGAATCTAAATGGTGAATGGGGAGGAAGTTTTTTGACATATTTTAATTTCAATATGTTTCTATTGATTGATCCTTATAAAGGACAAGTTTCAACGAGAATTTCGAGCCAGACTCTGGTGCTTCCGAAAGTACAGGCGGAATGGAGAAGATGGGAACTACTCAGAAGCATCTGATTTTGACCGTAGCAAAATCCGTGCATCCTACCGTTTCACCAACAACCGGAGCATGAGAAACAATCGACAGAGCGTTTACAGCGGGGCTCGTACATCAATGTCAGACTTTCGCCGGGATAGCAGTTTTCACAGTAGGACGGCGCTCAATAATCATAGGCTCTCTTGCGATCGAACGGGATCTTCTCTGGGTCAACAAGTTCGACAAAATCTGAATGGTCAGTATAACCACCACCACCTTTCTCCAGACTATGATAGTTATGCAGGCTGCAATGGGAATGGGAAGTATTTGAGCGTTGGGTCAAGTTATTGTGGTGGAGTTGGTTCTTCCAATGGAAGTACCTTTCTGGATAGTAATGGAAGAATCCAGTTGGATACATCCACAATGGTTTCCGAGATTGAGAGTGACAATCTGAGAAATGAGATTGAACAGATGGGAAATGGATGCAATGGCACGCTTCCTTATGAGTCATCATCAAGTAAATCTCCAACGACGGCTGTGGCTGTGATCACGACCAATTGTAGACCGATGACGAATGGCAATCATAAAACGTTGACGGTGGTGGCTACCGACACAACTTTCAGACTTTAAATTATAATATACTCATATAATATAGGTTGAGGGAAGATATCAACCAACGTAATTACAAAGTTTATGAGTAGTAAGCATAAGCGTAGCTTTATATACATGTATGTATCTAATGGATTCTATCTTTATTTTTTAATTCATCATCTCAATAGTCATTCATAAAATATAGTATGTATACCTAGGAATGTGTATAAGCTTTTTCATATATAAAAGTAATATATTAAAACCTATAAATATATCAGTATATTATCATATTACACAAGTACCTACAAAACTAAACATTCATGGCACAACTACTAGTTCGCGTTGGTTTACTTAATGTGATTCTTTGTAACTCAATGTGAAATAAATTACCTTTCATGTCAATTATTATTATATCTGTTCAATTCGCTGCTCAATTTTGGTTGCGCGTGTAGGCAATTTTGAGCAGCCATGAACATTATCAATGGCATCATTGCCTTCAATCGCATTGACTGAGTATTCATCCAACCACACAAGTCATCAACATATTCAAATTAGCTTCAATTCAACGAATCCAGCAGTGGCTCGCTCTTGTCGATAGCAACTGTCTATTGCCATTGAGAAGGAAACGAATAATTATGCATCTATAGCCTGCGTGGGCGTAATATATTGATGAGAGGTTCGACTGTGTACGACCTAACTTAAGCGAGATGCAGTGTTTACCAAGGGTGGGTAATCAGTTGATTAGGTAATCTAATCTGATAATCGGATTGATTGATTAGTTTAATCTTTAATCAGTAATCTGAAGACGGAAAAATTCTGAAGTTAATCAGTAATCAATTAATCAGACGAATTCCTACAAGCGAATTAATCTATAATCATTATAAATCTATCCAAACTGGAAATCTAATGATTAATTAATCAGAAGATTGACTAATTTTGTGTGTGACAGACTCATCAACCGTAGTCGTTTTCTTCCTGTAAGAACGACGAATTGTTTGATATAGCGTGTAATAAACAAGTCCAAAACTTCTGGATTCTCATTTCGTTTTCGTAACCTGTTTGTCTTACCATTTCACTTCCCGTTGTGAATTTTTGATCAGCCGTATCATTGGTTTAAAAAATTTACTTGCATTTTTAAGTAAAACTCCTTGTCCAAATGAAGTTGTCAAATGGCAAAAGAGAATCTACACCTTCAGTGCGTGACGGTCAATGTTTTGAAATCGTTCATTCAAGCAGATCTAGTGATGCTGGGAGCGTGTAACGCGAAAATAAAGAGAATCTTAAACATATTAATTAATTACTTTAGTCATATTTGTAAAAATTAATCAACTGTTAGATTAAATAATCCGATTAGTTAATCTTTAATCATTAAAATCAGACGAAAAATAAAATACTTAATCAATAATCAGATTACTTTTTCTTCGTAAAATAAAACAATTAATCATAATCTGATTAATTAAAATATCAAACCTAATCTCTAATCTTTAATCTAAAGAAAAAATTTCATTGATTACCCACCCTTGGTGTTTACTAACTTATAGCCGAAATACATTTATCCTAAAATTTACATAATTTCTATCAACGTTTTACAACTACAATTGTACCATGTGCCATTTAATAAATGGTGGCTACTAAAATCAGTCACAGATTGCAAATTCCAATGTACACCAATAAAGCGACAAAATGATGACTTGGATTTGATCTAATGGTTGTTCATGTTGTTTCTTGTATAAGTGGGATTTTGAACATTGAAAACGTTTAATGGGCCAGTAGCTGCCCTTTGATCAAAACGATCAAAACATTTTTCACAACTTACATACATTCCCCCACTAGTTAGTTTTCGCTACATGTGGTTTTGAGTGCACTTGATCGAAATTGAACGACACATCTAGAGACAGTTGGTGAAAGTATAAACTGTCTCGTCCATCCATAATCTATCCCGTCAAGAAGTCCTTGGTCGCAGCCGTCGGAAGGTCGTAAACAGCCCAATTCTTCTAAATGGTCTAATAAAACTGTCTCCAAAGTCAATCTAACCGATTGCATCCTACTATCCAAACCACTTACCGGAAAATGAGTTAGAAAAAGTTTTCCTCATGCTTCACAGAGTATTCACAACTTAATGCTTCAAAAATTGATTCCGTATATCCACTACAAGTTGTAAAAGTCGATTAAACTGGAGATATTTGAGATTCGGTGTGCACCCAAACTTGTAAGCGAAAAAATCACTGCGTTTGAGGGCTTCTCCCAGACATTTCACTTGAACGGTCAGTAGTCTGCTAGAAGAAATTACTTTTTAAGCCATGGCAGACCAGACAACATGACATTTTACATTAGAAAACTTTTAGCCGTCTTCCTCCATGAAATGAGGTTGTTGAGAGCGCATTTCCTTGCACTTGAAATACGACCATCTTGCTAGAACCTTACAGAATAAACATGACACCGTCTTTTTGCAACTGTCTCACATAGCCCCTTAAGCTATCCCAAAAGTTTTATTAAAAATTTCTTCTTAGACTTGAACACAAGTTATGGTCAAGAGCCTAGAGTGTTTAGGTAAAGTATACACGTGTGCGACCTTCAGAATTATAAACTTTTTGTCTCCCTGAATTCTAAGTATCATTATTAATTAACATGTAATATGGCATCCATTCACTAATGACGGAAGACACTTCTTATCCCAAAAAAGTTCCTTTCTTATGTCTTTTAGTTGTTTGCTACTTTCATTTACACTGGAAGTTGTTAAGCATGCTCTTGTTGCAAAAAAATGAGAAAAAGAAAGCTACGTCTTTCTACGCCTACGCCAAAAAATTCCTTACAGATATTTTGTTGCGTTCAGAATGATTTTTACTCTGAAATGAGATCACTATAATAAGAACGGAGTGGGTAGTTGAGAAGAAACATAATTTTTTTGAGTTGGCGTTAGGTGTTCTTGAGGGATCAGAAATATAAACATTTTCCATGATAAATGAGCTTTCCAGATAGAAAACCGATGATACTCCAAAATGCTTAGCGTATGTAAACATGTAAATATTTTCAAAATAACAGGTTTTGAACGCATTTCATCATTATACAAAAGCTATTGTGTCCTCCCGACACTAGAGGAGTAAACTCGAGTTTGGCAACTCATCCATCTGTGAAATCAATATTTCAACTAACGAAGTTGGCAACGCACAAACAAAACAGTTGTTGCAAAATGTTCTGCTTTGTTTTCTCCATCGTATCAATGTGTATCCAATTTAACGCTATATTTAATGAGGATTCTTATGGGTTTTTTTGTGATTTTTTACTTTCAAATTTCGTTTTCTCTATTTGTAGCTGCAACTTTTTTGCGCTGACTACTGACTGAGTAATTTGGTTTTATTTGGTTTGTTGTGTTCCTTCTCATTTTTTAACCAAGTAAAGCGTGACAGTAAAAAAGTCAATTTATTCAGGATCTACAAAAGTACTGAGGAGAGATGTTGCGATCTGATTGAGCTGGCTATATGCTAGTTATATGAGTAACATTACTATCGTAAACATGAATAAGGCGTTACTCATCAGAGCAAATCATTCTTTTGTAGAGTCGCACTCGTCGCTTTCCTTGCTTGAAATGGTATTCAAATTTTCTCCCGAAATGCAATTTTGATCCAGGGATCTTGCAGTTTGGCACTCCACGTGTTCAAGTAAAATCTCAACCCAACGAGGTATTTGCATAGTTCGTGTGGCATTATGATTTATGATGTGGATGAAGTCTTGATATCTCAATTCCTTTCGACACTTTCCTTCCTTTCTGAAACAAATTATGTAAAATTCAAATTATGAACGACGTAGCCACACGACTACCAACCAAAAAGTTAGCTGTTTGTGGTTGTACCCTTCCGTTAAAGATAAATGGAAGTGTGTTAGCTAGTGTTAATATGCATCTAACAGCATCAATTTTAATTTATATCGAGCTGAATTTTAATATAGCGTTTCTCATTAGCCATCTCAAACCGTACTCTATTTAATCAGAAACCTGAAACTTCAGGTTCATACATAATATACATTATACATCTGCTTTCCAGGAGTTAATGTTAGCTTGTAAATGTGACTGTAAATGTCATACAGACTCTGACTAAAGTTGAAAAATTGTTTGGGGAGATACTAGACAGACAGTGACTCATTTGAATTTTTCCAGGTAAAGTTCAAAGCTTTATTTATAACTTTTACATAAATAGATAACGATCCTTCTTTTGAATGATGTCAAACATCTTGTTTGTTGGTTGACATATAGAAATGAAGAAATGAATTATTATGCAATGGATTCTTTTCAAATTTTATTAACTTTGTTTGGTGCTTTGAATGTCAATCCCACAAGGCGATTTGATGTAACGAACGATGATTTATTTTTAGTAGTTGTGGTTGTATATAAAGATTCGCGTATTATCTTACGCGCGTCTGACCGAACCAATACGTCACTGTTTGGACAGTAGAATAAATTGATCTCCACTATTCCACTCCACTTGTCAGTTATGTTTGAGTTTGACAAAACATTCTGATATAATATGCATGCTTAACATTTCATTTTTATTCAGGACCCATCATTCATATAAAATAGAGAAAGAGACAAGCTAATCCACTATCAGCATCAAACAAATGTAATTTATTTATGTATTTAAGCATGCTGTGCTACACTGTAAGTTGATTTACTTGAAAAGGACTAAATTTTGAATTCTCTATAGACTTTCCCATTAAAATTACTGCCTCTTACCTTCCTACGTCTCCAGAGAAGTTTGAAGCGATCTCAATCCACCATTAAAAGCCCACATACATTTTTACGTATAGAATTATTAATATCCAAATCTTTTGTCCAAGTAATAAATCATTTATGTTTTTGAGTATTGCACATTATTCCCTTTTCAGAATGACATTGCTATATGAATCCATCACACATCATATGCTCTAAATCTGCTTCAGCCTTGTTACCTAGAATGAGAAAAATCTTGGTTGTAGGTAAAAAACAATCTGTGAGTGCTTGGCCGTATTTTCTTATTGCTTTACAAAACTTTCATGAAAAATTCAGTGGTGTTGTTATTATGTTATAAATCTTGTTCTGTAGATGTTTTCAGCATTTATCATTCATTGTATAGAATCTTTTAGCTCTACAAATTGGTTTCGTGGGCTCTGTTGCTAAAATGATAAACAGATTTCAAAGGCACTCTAGGTACGTAAATAATTGAATTGAATATGTTTGTGAATATCCAGTCTACGACCATCTTTGAGCATACTAACATCGTGTAACCTTACGCGATATCTGGTGGAAATGTTGTCTGTTTCAGTTACAATATTTATCATTCATCGTATGAAATCTTTTAGTTCTGCAAATTACTTTCGTGGGCTCCGTTGCTAAAATTATAAACGGATCTCAATGTCTTTTTAGGGGCTTGAATTTAATAAACAGTATTTAATATGTTTGTGAATACCCTACCCACGACCATCTTGTAACACTGATCAAAAATTTATTGTCATATGTACTGAATAAAGACACCCCTGTACCCTATCTTTTTACCTATTTAGGCGTGTGTCAACAAAGCAAACTAAGCAGAACTTGTAGTGGTTTGAAATGTTCTACGTATTTTGTCCTTTTCCTTTTCAAATACACGGATACAAGGTGGCATGTGATGTAAATTATATGTATTCTTTATCCACACAGAACACCTAAGTACGGGTATATTATTTTTACACAATCAAGGCAGTCTAGAGATGGCTTCTAGCAATGTAGCTTACTTGTATATGTATCTTCTTTTGATTTATACTTAACTACATCAAGTCATAATCAGGAGGTATATAAGTATAAATATATTGACATATATTTAATGTCAACGTCCATCACATGAAAATAGAAAACTTTTTCGTTGATTTCCTCATGTTTCCCCTATGCTCGTCATCATCACATCCCACTCGAATAATTTTATTCATTTCAGGGTGTCATGAATTTCATAATGCTGCAGTATCGATTTATCAAACGACTCCTATGTAATTGATAACTTCACAGCTTTGTTGACGACTTTGACGACGAGCTTTTTCCTAAATCGCTCACAGCTTACATCAATTTTGTTGAAATTGATATCGTTGACACAAAGTTCACTCGAATAACTCAAATACCTGTATGGCTGTGCAGTGTGAATAAACTCCTGGTTGGTGGAGAATCGCTCAATCGCCGCACGCAAAAAGACGATCACAGACAATGACAGACATATATCTATGACATGGTCATTGACATTATTTCAGCAGCTCCACCATCATGGTTAAGGTAACGTCAACAGTTTCACGATAGAGAAACATTTTAATTCGGAAATTTCTTCGTTTGGAGCTAACTTTCACCAGCATTGTATTTACTGTATTCATTCGACCATGCTTCAGCCTGCATTCAACAACTTTATGTATACGTAGACTTTTTTCCTTTGCTTTCCATGTCTGTATTGTTGCATTACTTTTTCGATTTGATTAGGTATGACTGCAGCTTTTTTTTTATCCGGGACATTTTCCCAACAATTCCGATATTCTAAACGACTTGGTCATTCCGTTGTCTGTCTTGTTTCTTAAAAGGCAAAGTTTCGGAACTCAAGAAATTATGAGCCTCGTTATTAGAAAGTTTGTTTTTCTCTATTGTATGTTTTATTTTCCAAATCATTATAAAGTTCTTAATGTATTGTATTTTGAAAGTGCACATTATATTACTTACTCCTTCGATTGATGTCGTATACTTTCTTCCAGTAAAATAAATCTTTAGCATGACAGTAGCAACGGATATTTCTCCCTCGATAAAATATTTTGTCCCACGATACGTTGAGGATTCTTCTAGGTGGTTTTATAGCTTCAGCCGATTCCACCACAAATATTTTTTGAACACAAAAAAGGACGTCCTTAACACATCAATCACCACAATTTAATTCACTTTCACACTCGATTCACACGAACACCATGTACATGTCCTCCAAAATTTCATTCTGGAATGCAATATCGATCTATCAAAGGAAGGAAAGGATTGATAGCAGCTGGCGTGTGCAAAAGTGTCATCAGAATATTGACAGTTCATGGAGGTCGTTCCATGAATCACAATAATTCAACTAAAAATAGCATTAATCCTATGAAAGGTTTCTCAAAACATTTGCACTTGCTGCAGTTATTTTATCAGGGGTAAAGTGATAACAGCTAAACAACAAAAAATCATTCATAATATATTATACTTCAAATATTTCATTGCTGGCAGGTGGCCCAAAAAACAAAAGTGACTTGAAAGTAGAAGAGTATTTGTTTCTTTTATCTCCACAAACAAAAGGGATGTGTTTGATATTTGGTGAAACCAAAAGAAAGAAAAAGAAAGGTTATGACGTCTTCTTTTGTGTTTGTTCTCTCACCACTTTCTTCCTTTATGAGAGTGCTACCTTACTGACATTCCTAAGTTCACTCTATACGGATCTGGACATGACAGTAAATGCTGAGTTTGACCTTGGGTCTGTTCACGTCACTGGAATCAAAAATAGAAACGACATACAATAAACAGTAATAAACATGTTTATAATAAGTATATTTACAATACTTAATTAATTATTAGTTAAAATGCAAAATCGAAGCGTTGTGGTTTGTTGTATTAATTTAAAATATTCGCAGTAAAATTAAAACTTTACTTTAATTATGAATATTTATAACTAGCTGTAGTAAACAGGAAGGAAAAGTCAGATTGATGATCACTATCTTCATCGATTTGATGGTTAAGTGAATATGGTGCACGTAGCATGATGACTTGTACACGTTTGTGAATAAATGAAAGCACCACTTAAGCGTGTACACCCGACGACCCGGATATGAAAACTTTTTCATACTGTTTTTCTTCATTAATTTTTATTTCACAATCAATATTCTGTGTAGGATGAATTGAAGTGTCTAGAAAGACATTATTGGTTGCACATCTTCTGTTTTATTGGTACATTTTTCATCGCATCTAGCTCTAAAAAGAAAAAAACGTGACCGGGAAGGAAAGCGGAAGCTATCTTTTAGCTTGGCAAACAAATAAAGTACGGCTGTTGGATGACTCACAGTCAAGCACTGGTAAAAGTAAGTAACATTTATCGATCTTTTCATCCACGTCTTCCTCATGGCATTTCACCTCTCTAGCATTCATAACAACACTTTGCCGAGTTTACTACTCACATTCATCATGCATCAGTTAATCCTAACAGTAGTACTAGGAGTTAGAGCCCTACTTCCGCTCTATTGGACCGTGTTTGCGAACTTTTTGGGGCGAAGCAAAAAGGCAGAGTTAAAACTAAATACGTGATTGCGAAGCGTGGGATAAAAATAAAAACATTTTAATTTCAAACTTCAACTTTTAATTTCAAATTTAACCCCACAATTAAGAATATAATAGATTGACAATACAATTCATTCACCTCCATCAATCGCTATCCGTTTATCTCCTACCTAAGTTCATCTACTGTACGTGTTAAGTTAATCAAACAACTAAAAACTAATCTTAGCCTAATTACATCGCAGTTGCAACATCAACAGCGGAAATTCTCAGACAAAACTAACCTATTATGCTTTTCCAATACAATTCATAACTTACTGAAATATCTATTTAAGTATAATATTATACAAAAAAAATCAAAGAAAAAGCACAATACTTTTTATAAGCCATGAATCCAGAAATCATTGGTAAGGATTGGGAATATCTTCTTCATCGGCGTCCTCAATTTCAGACTCGGGTTTGTTTTCATCTGCCACCGGAATAAGCATCCATGGTGGGTTCTTCTTTTCTTCTTCTCGTGCTTTACGTAGAATTTCCTTGGCTTCCTTTATAGGAATATAACTGGCTGTCACCTTCATCGGTCCATCAAAACTGCGATCATGTTGAGTGAAAGTCTCCAAAAGTTCACTCCTTCCAAAGCGCGCGACAACAGGCTCCTCAATCTCATAGCCTCTGTCGTAGAATGGATGTCGCCAGGGACGTGCTGAGATTCTTTTGCTGTGCGGTTCCAGGCTGGGGAGAGGATTCTCGAGCTGATGATCTTGGAGTTGCTGGTGATGGCTTTTCCTTCCCGCGGCCCCGTCCTCTGCCAAATCCTGGTTTGGGTAGACCACCAACCTCATTTTTGCTAGAAGTGTCAGATTCCTTTCCCCTTTCTTGCGTACGTCGTTCTGACGGTGTGAATTCCCGATCATTGTCAAGCTGGAGAGAGGCTGCTTTTGGTGCAGCCAAATCTTCATCCGCAATTGGAGGTCGAAGTGAGGGTGATGTTGGTGCAACTGGCCGCCCACAACCCCGACCCTGTTCTCTACCAGCTAGAGCAACAACAGTCTCAATCGCCTCCGTTTCGCCATCAGATTCGGACTTCCCTTCGACTTCATAATCACTCGGGTCATAAGGCGGAAACTCCCCCTTGGCAGCATCCCTTGAACAATAAAAAATTTCAGACATTGCTTAATTTGCATGTGCCATATTTACGAGAACACAGGAGAAAAGTACGGAATGCATTAATTTAATTACATACCAAGCTAACATCATTTTTTCAATCAATAAGCTTCCCTTCAGCCAAGGTGCGATTTCTGGAGCAGCAGAAGGTTCCTTTGTCGAGGCTACAGGTTCTTGAGTAGCAGAAGGTCTACTCTTCAAAGTTGCGATTTCTGTAGCAGTGGAAAGTCCCTTTGTCGAAGTTGCAGGTTCTGGAGCGGATGATGGAGGATTCCTTGCGCGACCACGTCCCCTCCCAACTCCTACTATAGCTGGAGCAGCAGACTCATTTTTCTTGGGAAGAGAATTGGATTTTTATGAGATAAAATCATTATATTATTATACTATTATAATCTCATATAGGTCCAACCTGCATGGTTACAGTTTCTGGAGTGGGTGATGGAGGATTCCTTGCTCGGCCGCGTCCCCTCCCAACTCCTGCTAGAGGTGGAGCAGCAGACTCAATCTTATTGGGAAGAGAATTGGATTTATTTTCATCCCCTTTGCCATCCTTCTTGCCAATATTGCTGTGAACAAACAAACAAATATTTTTCCAGTCAGTGCTCATAATATTGTTTCCTTGTTCGAAAAAGAACATTCGTAAATTACATTTCGTTTGCTGGCGTCGTAGTAGCTACTTGTCGAGGATACATTCGTAAATCTATCTCCATCACTATCCGGCGTAATATTTCCTCGCCATCTTCAGAGTCAGAAGAGATCCGATCTTCGGTTGATTCGGGTTCAGGAACTTTGATTTCGTTCCCCTCGTCTTGGTCTGCCATTTTATTTACTGGAGAAACAGCAGTGTCTTCTCAGCAGCAACGAAACCTGCAAAAGACAGAAATACAACAAAAGGAATTTATTTAATGGCATTAATGGTCAGATTTTTTGTTCCCAATTAAAGTTTATATATTTACCAGAGTAGATTCAGAAACTTTCGGAAATTTTGAGGAGTTCTCGTAGCAAGCTTCAAAAACTTTGACTTGAAAGGGATGTAAATTCCCAGTGGAAACTTTAACTCGAAAGAGTAAAGGATAATGTCAATCCGAAAACGAACAAACAAAGAATGAAGCTTAAGGCTCTCGCTCGCCCCCTTTTATACCTCAAATTTGACCCGAACGTTTCTTGAAATGACACAATTCTTAAGCATTGCCTGAAGTGGAAATTTCTAATTTGCTTGTTCCTTGACTCAGAAAGTAGATGATTTGCATACGGAATTGTTGATAGCACAAATCAGATCAGAGATATTACATTTATGTATCAACGTCAGTATTTATTTCGTATATTTATTTGAGTCGTATATACCGACATGTATATACGATTCACGAGAACGACATTTTTGAAAGCCTACAGAAGTGATTGTTGGAAGCAATGTTACATCATACTGCCAATAATTCTTTTAACATGTCCTACGAAATATTACCTGTAAAGCAGGTACTATACAAACCATCATCGGAAATTTGAAAGCAGGATTCAAACACGGATAGCAAAATTGAGGTTGACGGGGTGACTGATGAATTACTAAATTACTATTTTAATAATTGCATTATGTGCATCATCGTTCTGAGTCATCACCATCAATTTTTCATGAAATGTCATGAAAGAACACAGTAGCTAGTTCAACCTTTTCGTTTATCATTAACCGTGATTTGATATTGCAGTACAATAATCGTCGTTTTAAACGATTCCAGTGGCTCCTTCAAACTCTAATGTAGTGTACTGTGTTATCATGAGGATTTCTCAAGCTCGTTGTTATCGCATTAGGTTCATTGTAGCATATCTTGAAGTTTAACTTGAGCCTGAGATAACCTAAACTGTTTAAAATGCTGGGAATTTTGATAGTGGATATGAATGCTATGAAGCGAGAGTAAGGGGCAAAGTGAAACGAAATGATTTCCAGCAGTTGCTTATTGAAGCTTAAAAAGGAGAATTAAAGGGGGTTGGAGCCGATGACTTGGATCTTTTTGAGAAGGAGGTGAAAATTGAGAACTCAAATTATTTGGTAGTTGCACCCCTGCATTCACGCTTCTTCTTAATAAATCTATACATTCGCTACCTTATTGTTTGCATTGCATATACATTTACGTTGTATTTCATGTTTTTCACGTGGTTATCACATTTCGGTTCAATTTTTGTAGCTCACGTGTATTTAATTTTAAATATTCAATCATGGAAGAAGAAGTTGCTGCAGGTAATATATTATTTAAACGATAAAAGCAGTTCAGCCAATATAGTTTTAATTTATTGTTAACAATCAAAACACAAATAAGCAGAGCAGGAATGTTTTAAGATTTCCATTTTAGATTAACTGTAAAGGTTTCTGCTATCGTTTATATTTCAACATGATCACAGAATATATTCATATTAGGTTTCAATTACAACAAGGTAAATTTCAATTCCAAATCATCCGGGGGAAGAATCTGAAGACTTCCTAACTTGCCCTCCACCGGGATTTTGGTGGTTTCAGTTGGATTAATTCGGAAATGATTTAAAACGTGACAGATAGCTGCCTTGCTTTCCATTAAGGCAAGTCGCATACCAATGCAGTTTCTTGGACCTGTAAAATAAAGGAAGAAAAATCACAAAAAGTCACATTATTGTAATTAGGGGCAATAGGCGATTTCAAACCGTGTCCAAAAGCCAAGAATGGAATACGGGTTTCTTTTGGCCTTGTTCTCAGGGCTAAAATGTTCTGGATAAAACTCTTCCGGTTTTTCATAATACTGTTTGTCCTGATGAATGGAGATGGTTGGTATTACAACGAGACTTCCTTTTGGAACAAACAAGCCACTTTCTTCGTCCTTGTAGTCCTTTGTGCACATTCTTTCCATGCGGAGAGCCGCAGGAAACTTTCGCAATACCTCTATATTGTGAAGACGAGAACAATATAATTTATAAAACATTCATCAATAGATATTAATTTGATTTACAAACTTACCACAACAAACCATATCCAGATACACAAGTTGACCCACATCATCATAGTCAAATGTTCCATCAGCCTTCACAATTTTCTTCACTTCTGTTCTCAGTTTCTCTTGAATATCTGGGTAAGCAGCTAGGCAGTATAGAACAAAAGCTAAGAAGTTGCTGTCGTGCTAAAGCCTTCCATACGTTAAAAAATAACCGTAGATTACATAAACATTCATTTTATCACATGCGAAAAGTCTACATGACATGATTTACTCTCTACCTGCAAAAAAGAAGGTTACCGCCTGCGCAATTATCACATCATCGGTGAGAACAAACTGTTTGTTTGTCTTGATTTCTGCTTCTTTTTCAAAACTGCTGAGCTCATTTTTCCCTTCTGCTTTAAGTTCTCCCTTTTTAATTTCAACCATCATCTGCAAAAAGTCGTTACGTTTCCCAGTGTCCCCTTTCAGTCTAGCTTGGAGCCCTTGAGTAACGATGGATTGAAAAAAGCGAAAAGCTTCCATGTCAATGATTTCAATGTTAAAAAACTTGAAGAGTTTGGGAAACTGAAGATTCAAGGCAACTTTCCACTGATTCATATTTCCAAGCCTTGTAGCCATTGTAGCAAACGCCGAGTTTGGATTTCGAACTGTTCCAGCGTCAAACCCAAAGACTCCAACGGCTATGACGTCGGTGGTGAATAGGTTCACTGTTGGCACTACGTTGATATTTACTTCAGAGCCCGGTTTTGAATCTGCTTTCTCTTTAATCATATTCACCCAGTCAAGCCCAATAGAATTGAAAGATGCCATGTATCGACGAATCTTGCCTGCAGAGAAGTTAATAAACTCGATTCGTAATTAAATTATAAATTACATAATTTGTAACTTGTAATTTCACCCCTCTCGTTTTACAAATGTAATTTGTAATTTTAACAACTCTGCTTGCCTGTGGTAAACGCCGGAGTGACAGCAGCCCTCGTATTCTTCCATTCTTGACCGACTAAGGTGTTGAGAAACTTATTTAGAACAGAGCCTTTTGAAACTTGGAAAAAAATGCGGCGATCAACAAAGTGGTCAAAGTCCTTGATCATGATCTTTTTAGCAAGTTCCAGGTCCTTAACAAAGATAACTTTGTGACTGGACTCGATCATTCCACAGAATTGCTCGTTTTCCCCCATCAGCTTGTATGCATAGGAGTCTCGGGCTGTGACATCTTTCACCCCTGTAAGAATCTCCTTTTGCGTAGCAGCCGGGGAACCATCAATTTGCCTGATTCCATATTGAGCCCAGTAGTTTTTGGTGTCGGAAGGACCGAAAAGTTTGTAGAGGAGAAGGCCTACAATAATTGCGAAGATGAGGGCTAACCACATTTTTAATTGGGAATACTGAAATAATAATAAAAAAACGGAAAAAATATTATTTCAGCTAATTTTTGTAAGTTTAAATGGATGCACAGCTAACATGAAACTGTCTGATATCAGTGTCTAACTTGTATCAGAAGTGGCCTTGCAGCAATGTTCCAGTATCAATTTATGTTACTCAAGTGTTCCATGATCATGTTTATCTGCGCATACTCATCTGTACTCGCTGCTGCTGGTGTGCATGTAATCAATTCACTTTTTTATGTTATGATAATATGTACAACTCCCACTTGACTGCTTTTAAGATAATTTTGTATGTGCATAGTCAGCTTTCTGTGTTTCGACATCCAAAGGACGATCTGGACAATGTCACGTGTAGTGAAGAAAATTATACCATCATCAGAAAAATACTTGTAAATACAGCAACGGCAAACTGCATAAGTATTAATCGATGTAGCGGTTTCCAATGAGGTATTTAAAATACATTGTAAAAAGTACATAATTAATACTCATATGCATAGGCGTATAGCAAACACTTTATCTTGATTTTTACACTCCATCGTTTAACTGGCCACAAATAGGGAAGCATTATTACTGCAAGTTCCACAACCTGTGTATGAGGATTACATTGCTTGACAAATCATTCAAGGTCGTTTTCATGAAAGTGAATTTAACTTAAATTGCCATCTCATATAAGCATTGACTACATGCCTGCGTTTCAGTTGCTATAATGTGTTGCTCACTAGAAGTAGATGTGCCGTGTCTGCATGAAAGATTTCATAATACAGCATGTTGTCATCTTTTAACACTAAAGCATATATACAGGCAACATTTAAGCAACCTGCAGATAAC
Source organism: Orchesella cincta (assembly GCA_001718145.1). NCBI lineage: Eukaryota > Metazoa > Arthropoda > Collembola > Entomobryomorpha > Orchesellidae > Orchesella > Orchesella cincta. The sequence goes on along the minus strand of LJIJ01000823.1, from coordinate 32,456 downwards.
CAAGTGATCTTTTTGTGAGCCATACATTATAAGAAAAGTGTGATAAGCATTTCACCAAACTGTTCTATTACTAAAACTAAAAACGAAGACAAACAGATTATAATTACATCCGGTTAATAAGTTCACAGATTCCTGACGTGTGTCGACCAAATAAATAAAAGCAATGAACTTATTTTTCAGCTGAGTTCAATTAGTGACGTTCTAAATCTGACTTGTGAAGCAAATTGGTTTAATAAAAATAATTGGTGCACTAAAATCGTCATTTGTGACGCCAAACGTCCACATAGCTCTTGTTTGTGCTTTTGATTAAAACTTATTCATATATAAACATTTACATCAACATTCTTTTACAACACTCAATGTCCTCGTTGCTGAGAGCTTATTAGGGGCCGAGCATATCATCGTTTGTAAAAGTTTTACTTTTATTCACACTTTTCGTGTTTGAAAACCAGACAAATTTTTGAGTGATTTCAAAATGTGGTGCGCCTTAATATCTGTAATTATCATCGCGTTTCTCCTTTACAAATTTTTATTTTCTTCTAATTCCAAAAACGACACCTGGACCTGGAGTCAATATGGGATTCGAGAAATAGACGGTACCCCAGCAGCAACCCTTATTGAGATCATAAGGGGTAAAAAAGACATCACAGACAGGGATAAGAATGCTTATGACCTCTTTGGGGAAAGATGAGAAATTCTGTGGAATGATGGAGATGGGAAAAGGTCATTCTTATCAAGGATCTCGACTTGGTCAAAAAGATTTTAATCAAGATTTCGACCACTTTCTCGACCGTCGGCTAATTTTTGGAGGCGTTGGAGATCACTCTGTGCTCAGAAAAATGTTGCCATTTTTGGAAGGTGAACAATGGAAAGCGGTTCGTTCAGCTATCAGCCATACCTTCACAACTTCCAAGATTCGTCGCTACAATGACCATTTCAACTCAATTGGCAAGAGCTGGACGGAAATGCTAAGAAATAAGGCAGAAAATTCTAAAGAAAGGGGCTCTGCAACTGTTCAAGTTATTTCGGCAGTTAATCAGTTTGCCGTTGATGTGATCTCTGCTACCGTTTTTGGCATGGACGGCGGTGCCATTAAAAATCCTAATGCTGTTTTTGCCACGAATGCAATCAAACTTGCAAAATTTAAGCAGGCCCAAGTTATACTAGGAATGTATTTCCCAAGACTTTGCAAGTTTTTGGGATTGGAGCCTCTGGACGGAAAATCATTGGCTTTTTTTGAAAATTTGGTTACTGAAGGGTTGAAAGCAAGAATGAGTGGAGCTACTGCGAAAAGAAACGACTTTCTTCAGATGATGGTTGAACTGAAGAAAGGAGAGCTGAAAGATGATGAGAAGGAGGAACTGGACAGTTTTGAAAAGGAAGCCCAAATTAGCAGCGACGCAAAAAAGAAGAAACAGTTTTTAACTGACGATGTTATCAATTCCCAAAGCTTTATGTTCTTTTTTGCAGGTAAAGCAATGGTGGCAATGTCACCTACTTGTATACGTCACCTACCAAATTTATTTAGTTTAAATAACCAATTATAGTATATTTAAACTAATTTTTGGTTTAGGTTTTAGCGCGCCTAAGGACTTTTGCACCTTTACTTTGTATGTTCTTGCTGTTTATCAAGATATTCAGGAAAAGGTGAGGGAAGAGGTCAATAGATTTATGAAGGATGATGGAACTTTGGCTTATGATGATGTGGGGAAATTGGTCTATCTGGACATGGTATTTTGTGGTAATATAAAACTTATTTTCGTGTGAACCTGCGTTTCGTTATGAAAATTAATCAAACGAATTTAATTTTTGTAGAGGTCCTTAGAAAATACCCTCCGGGATTTCGCCAGGAAAGGGTTTGTACAAAAGATTACAATGATCCGGAAACTGGACTGTTTGTTCCAAAAGGAACACTAGTGCCATTCCCATGTATTCTTTTCACAATGACAAGCAATACTTTGATAACCCTGATAAGTTTGATCCGGAGCATTTTACTCCAGAAAACAAAGCCAAAAGACATAATTATTCATTCATGCCCTGGGGGTACGGTCCTCGCAGCTGTTTAGGTTAGAGGAGAGAATTTTAAAAGTTACACATTTTGTAGCTCAAATCTCAACCTGAAATGTAATATGAATTATGTTTTCTTTTGTGGACAGGGATGAGACTAGCTCTAATTGAATGCAAAAGTTTTATTTGTCATATTGTGCACCGATTTCGAATAGAGCCAACAGAGAAAACTCAAATTCCAATCAAAACCGTCAGAGCACCCCTCCAACAAATGCCTCCTCCAGATTTGGAGTTGAAATTTACTGTTTTGTAAATAGGATGATTAACTGGAGATTAACTACACGCCTTCACACTTTCTTGTGTGACAGTGTATAATTATACTACATATTATGGTACATATTCAATAAATTACTCCACTTTAGAAAGGCAGTATTAACCAGCTACCTGTGTATGTGAATAATTAAAATATCAGAAAATATCTTGTAAAATACGCTGTTATCCAACAATGTAATAAGACTTAAATATCCACGTTTGGTTTTGCCTTACTTGACTAGTCATTTAATTCAAGGTCAAGAAGAATTTTATAACGTTGATAATTCTTCTTGCAATACAGATTGGTATAATGTTGATTTGAATAAAGATGCCATATTTATTACGCCATGTCTAGAACTACCGGGGGAAAATAAATTTCTGTATGCAGTTAGATGTTTCGAATGTCTACCTAATAAAGGTTAATTATGATTATATGCAAATTACAATCGTCATTTTATCTTTAAATCTCTTGAATAAAAGATTCACTCTTGACCGTTTTTGAAGATTCTATGGCTAATAGTTCAGGTGTATAACTTCCGAGTTGAGTTCAGGGAGAAAAGTCCGATGCCAATGAAAAATAATTTTATTATAATGTTCACAATTCAATAAACACATTTTAATTCCGACTTTGCTTCTGTAAATACACAAGTACACCACAAAAATCTAAATTTGTAGACTGATCAAAAATTGTCAGAAATACTTTAAAACAGTACAATTTGGTTACCCGTTTGCTACAGTATTGATACATTGTTGCTCGCATACCATCAATTTAATTCATTTTCACGTCATTTTTAAAGCACTAATACTGGCTACGTGTGTAGAGTTGTGGAGTATGCAAAACATACAAAAACATTTGTGATTTCTTCAAACCTATCGAACTTATACCAGAAACCATACAGGTTTGACGTTACCAATGCAAATCTAGCATCTACTAATTGAACATTTATGCATACAAAAACCAGAATGATAATATTATGTGTTTACTTCTGATCTCATGGTCGCTTCCACTAACACACGTGTGGCTTTTTAATAAGTGTGTGCATGTGTGCAAAAAACGTCTATATGACACAAGCTAACCAACATTGTATTCATGTATTACAAAACAAAATGCTTGACTGGTCAAACACAAGCATCAGCGAGATAACCTTGACGGGTTGTTGGCGGACTAAAGATACCATCATTGTCGTCGTCAGTTAGTGACTGGTTGAGCTTGTGACCAGTCATACCCAGACTTTTGATCTTGAGAGCATTGCCAAACTTTATAAACACAACTATTCAACCATGTGGGTAGCGTTAATTTTGGTTGCTGTGATAGGCGCTATAGCCTACAAGCTATTTTTTGGTAAATCCAATAATTTCTTTAAAGAGCACGGAATACGTCAAATAGACACATCTCCTGCGGCAAGTAAACTGGAAGTATTACTTGGTCGAAAAGGAATGATTGATGGGGATGACTACGCATACAAAGTCATGGGCTCTGATAAATTCTGTGGAATATCCGAAATGGGAAATAATCTGGTTCTCATCAAGATATGGAGTTGATGAAAAAATCTTTATTAAAGACTTTGACCACTTTGTTGATCGCAGAGAGTTCTTTACTGATGCTGAGATCAGTGTCAAGAAAATGTTACCATCCCTGGAGGGTGAGGAATGGAAGGGCGTGAGAACTGCCATTAGTCCGACCTTCACATCAGGAAAGATAAGAAGAATGATGGACTACTTCAACAGTGTCGCAAAAGAATGGGTCGCTAGTTTACGGAGAAAGCGAATGCTAGTGCGGATGGTTCAGTTTCAATTGCGGCTTTGAAATCTGTAAACCAGTATACATTAGATGTTATCGCTTCTGCCGTTTTGGCTTCCAAGCAGGGACAATTAAAGATCCTAAATCCCAATTCGCAAAAATGGCGAGTAGGTTTTCTGATTTGACCAGATGGCAGCTGATAAAGTTTGTCATTACATCCAGTTTCCAAAGATTGTGAGCATGCTGAAATGAAGATAATTGATGGAGAGGCTCTTGCTTTCTTTGAACGGATTTTGGACCAAGGGCTCAAAGCGAGAATGAGTGGAAGCACCACAAAACGAAATGACTTTCTCCAGTTGTTGGTAGAAGCAAAGAAAGGTGAGCTGAAAGCGGAAGGGAAGGATGAGCTCAACAGCTTTGAGAAAGAGGCACAAATTCAAGGAGCAGAAACTGGAGAAAAGAAACAGTGGCTCACGGAACAAATCATGAACAGTCAATCACTAGTTTTTTTCTTTGCTGGGTTTAGCTCAACGAGTAATGCTATCACGTTTGCTGCTTATGCGTTGGCAGTGCATCAAGATGTACAGGATAAGTTAAGAAATGAAGTTCGAAAATAGTGAAAAAAGATGGTAGTCTGGATTATGATGAGTTAAACACGCTCGTGTATTTGGATATGGTCATTTGTGGTAAGCATGCATAATTATTATGAAACTCTGATACGTTTTGCAAGTTGATTGATTTACGGTGATTGATGATTTAAAAGAGGTTATAAGAAAATATCCAATGGCGGGACGTCTAGATAGAAAATGCACTCGAGATTATAAGGAAAACGAGTCAGGGCTTTCTGTTACGAAGGACAGTGTACTTATCATACCTGTAAACGCAATCCACAACGATCCACAGTATTATGACAATCCAGATAAGTTCGATCCCGAGCATTTCAGCCCGGATAAGAAAGCACAGAGAAACACATATGCCTATTTACCCTTCGGAAGCGGTTTGTTAATGTTCTCCCATTATGACCTCAATTTACTATATACAATTACTGAATTTAAGGTACTCCCCTTATTCTACAGGTCCAAGAAACTGTATCGGCATGCGGTTTGCGTTAACTGAAACAAAGGCTAGCGTTGCGCATTTGGTCAATTCCTTCAGGATAGAGCCTACCAAGAAAACCCCTATTCCGTTGACAGGGTATTGGGCTGGCTTTGGACTGCTTCCTCCAAAAGGGTTGGAGTTAAAGTTAACTCCGTTGAAGAAATGAGTATTAAACTTAATCCTGTAAGAAAATGTATTAATAACCCATGCAATATTGTGGATCTGCGACCATAATGCAGTTTGTGATTTTTTGAATAAATGCAATGCATATATATGCATATCTGCTACTATTAAAATTATACAGATAAAAAATCAGCGATATAAAGGTATAATTGACGGTACACGTGCACATATATTTATTCCTGACCATCCAAACATTGCTTAAATGTGTATGTATTCCATCACAAAATGCAAAATTTGATGTTGTTGGGTTTCGCTTAGTTACTGCAGCCAGCGCAGTAGCATTTTGTATTATATCTCATCTTTGCATTCATTTTTAGCATTCATGCATAGCAGTTATTAGTCGGCCTTCCCATGAATTATTATTGTAATTACGTTTTCATCCGATATCCACAGGTAAAACTGGTATAGTATATCATCAACGAGAAAGACACTACCTCAAAAGCCTTCCAAAATTGCGTGCGGTTTACTATTGAATATGAAGTTTTGAGTGTTACATAAAACGCGAAACCCATAGTCATGTTTTCATGCGAGAATATAACCTACATACTACACTCTACATTCAGCAACGCTTTTGGAAGACCATAAAAGCATCATAATATATAACCTTGCCTTGTCACTTTGTTGCTGAACTACAAGCACATATTATACATGCCTACAACATTCAAATGCAAATGTTTCAGTCAGTCACTGTTAGAGTTTACTTCATTCCAGCTGTGTTCAACAAAAGTGTTGTCCATGCCATGGATCAATAACTTACTTCCAGTCAGTTTGAGGGAATACGACCATGTACCTTTTCAGTACTTCCAAACATTCGAGTTTGAAATGACAAGGAATGTTCACGTGAGCTTAGACTGTTGTTGAAGTTAGAAAGGTGTAGATTTGTTGTCAGAGTTCAAATATTTTTCATGGTGGAATTGACACACTACCACCGTCAAATTTATATAAAAACATCAAACATATACTATGTGCTTTCATTTAAGCAGCTTTAAGTTAAAAGCTTAGTTTGTATCAATTGCACAAGACAAATAGCTTACTGAAAATAAAATGTGGTTTGCTATAGTTTTCGTTGTGATAATTGGTGCTGTTGCCTATAAGTTACTTTTCTGGAACTCCAAAGACATTTTCAAGGAGCATGGGATCAGAGAAGTAGATACTTCAGTCGCAATGTCAAAACTGGATGCTCTGTTAGGACGGAAATCTATGATTGATAAAGATAACTATGCGTATAAAGTCATTGGTTCAGAAAAATACTGTGGCTTTAGGGAAATGGGAAGTCAATTGATTCTAATCAAAGATTTGGAGCTAATAAAGAAAGTTCTCATCAAAGATTTTGACCACTTTGTGGATCGACGCCCGCTTTTTGGGGATGTGGACATTGCGCTCAAGAAAATGCTACCAATGCTGGAAGGCGAAGAGTGGAGAGGAATAAGGTCAGCAGTGTCTCCTATTTTTAGCTCAGGAAAGATACGCAGAATGATGCAATTTTTCAACTCAGTTGGGAAGGAATGGGTGGATAGCTTCAATAAAAAGGCAAAAGCTAGCCCAGACGGCTCAGTAGAAATTGACGTTTTAAAATCCGTAAACGAATACACTGTCGATGTCATATTGTCTGCAGTGTTTGGACTATTAAAACAATTAAAGATCCAGATTCACCATTCGCAAAAAATGCTGCAAGATTATGTGACATTACCAAATGGAAAATGTTCAAAGCCGTGATAGTTGTTGGATTACCAAAGGTGGCTAAAGCGCTTAAACTGGACTTTATTGATTTGGAAGCACTTGGCTTCTTTGAGCGGATTTTGGACCAAGGACTAAAATCGAGGATGAGTGGTGACACAGCAAAGAGAAATGACTTTTTGCAATTGTTGGTGGATGCGAAAAAGGGGGAGTTGAAGGCAATTGAAAAAGATGAGATAGACAGCTTTGAAATAGATGCACAAATCAAAGGAGATGATGATGATGTTAGTGGAGAAAGAAAGAATAAGCAGTGGCTCACTGAGCAAAACATGATTTCCCAAACCTTGGTTTTCTTTCTGGCGGGTTTTAGCACAGTTACTAACATTATAAGTTTTACTGCGTATACTCTTGCAGTTCATCAGGATGTGCAGGATAAGTTAAGAAAAGAAATAGGCAAAATTGTCAAGTCGGATGGTACAATGGATTATGATGATGTCGGAGCTCTGGTTTATCTCGATATGGTGCTTTGTGGTTAGTTGTTACCTTTTTAATTGATTGGTATCTTGTTCTGAAATTTTTTAATAACACTTTTGAAAACTGATCGTGAGTATGCATTTTTCTTAGAGGTCTTAAGAAAATATCCAGTAGGGGCACGTCTCGAAAGGACATGCGTTCGTGATTATAAAGACGATGAAACAGGACTAGTTGTTAAAAAAGGGACAGTTATTTTCGTACCAGTAAATGCTATTCATCATGACGAACAGTATTACGATAATCCTAATAGGTTTGACCCAGAACATTTTAGCCCGGGCAAAAAGGCCAAGAGACTTTCATGCACTTATCTTCCTTTTGGAATGGGGCCAAGATCATGTAAGAAAATATAGAGATTTTAAATAAAATGTCAATAGTAATTATTCTCAACTTATCCCAATTTAATCATTTAGGTATAGGCATGAGATTTGCACGCATTGAAGTGGCAGTCGCTATCGCTCACTTGGTTCACAACTTTCGAATTCAGCCCACAAAGAAAACTCCTATACCGATCACCGGAGTTTGGTTTGGAACCGGGTTTGCTGCACCGAAGGATCTAGAGCTTAAGTTAACACCAATCAGCAAATAAATTGAAACTGACACTGTGACGTTGACTAAACATATATGCTTTTAAGCTATGTTTTGTTTGTAAAATGCAAGTTATATCAAAGTTACTGTCCTGAAATAAATGAAATTTTATTTTACTTTATTATATATTTTATTTTATGCTCACCTGCCACTTATTTTACAACAGTCCCCATAAAGTTGCATTGTATTGGTATTAAACACATAAATAAATTATCGAATTCTCTTCAAATTAATCCATAAAAATAATTGGCTTACAAAAATGACAGACACGAGTAAACGTCATACAAGTATCCGTTAAATTATTTAAATTTCAAATTTATTTCTACATTCAATAAAGTCTACAATACTTTTTTACTGAAACAAAACGCAATCATATTGAAGCAATTTTATGTATAATTATATTCTTGATCCAGACCTACTGCAACATCAACAAAAATTGGTTCATATTAAATCTAGTTCTGACTTTCAATAAAGACAAAGCATTATCCTTTTTACCCCTCACCACACTCGCGATAAACCCGTTCAATCATTATCATAAACAGAGACAAAGCATAATATTATTGAGTGCAACTCTCTTCTAATATCATACTTATTTATAGGTGTCCAATGGTATTATGTTAGTTTTCTCTACTATAGATACTCTCAGTCAGTTAAAGAAAAGTTGTAGAAAAAAGTGTGAAAATGGAAATGGTGACTGCATTGAATATATTAATTACGTAACATAGACTATTACTACATCAAGTTCCAAATATTCAAGTTGTGTATTGTAGACAGACAGCATGCTCTTGACAGTAAAAAACCTTGAACAGCACACACTCTTGAGCCACGCTACTACTGCTGAATATACAAGTTGTTTTATATGTTGTTAACGCATATAGTAATACCGCTTGCGAAGATTAGTTTAGTTCAGTCAGTTAACCTTGCTGTGTTGTTGTTGCTGGAAAAAATGTAAAGCCCCATATCAGCGAGTGTTTGCATGAGCTGTGATTATGAGTTTCAGTGGAGTACTGCTTTAAGCTAATCACTGTACTTACTTGTTCCAAATTTATACACAGTCACCATTTACTTTTTACAATGTGGTTAATTCTCATTTTACTCGTGGTGTTAGGTGCTCTGACTTATACGTTTTATTTCAGAAACTCCAAAAATATATTTCAGCAACATGGGATTCTCGAAATTGATACTTCCCCAGGAGCCTCTAAACTTGACATTCTCCTCTCCCGCAAAGGAATGTCCGAATGGGACACTTATGCGTACAAAGCTCTTGGATCTGAAAAGTTTTGTGGAATATCTCAGTTGGGAAGTAGCGTTATTCTAGTCAAAGACATGGATTTGATCAAAAAGGTGTTTATCAAAGATTTTGACTACTTTATGGATCGCCGAGAGTTCTTTTCAGAGGCTGAAATAACCGTCAAGAAAATGTTGTCAGTGCTGGAAGGTGAGGAATGGAAAAATGTGAGAATGACTATTAGCCCGGTTTTCACCTCAGGAAAGATACGCAGAATGATGTCCTGTTTCAATGAGATAGGCAGGGAATGGGTTGAAAATTTTATGGAAAAAGCAAATAACAACCCGGATGGTTCAGTTGTAATCAAAGTTTTGGATAGCGTAAACCAGTACACAATTGACGTGATCAGTTCGGCCGTCTTTGGAATGCAATCGGGAACTATTAAAAATCCAAAATCGACATTTGCAGTGATGGCGGATAGACTAACTAATTTTACCAAGTGGCAGTTGCTCAAGTTTGCAATGGCGACATTTTTGCCCAACTTTGTCAAAATACTACGATTAAAACTAATAGATTCGCAAGCACTTGAATTTTTTGAGGGGATATTGGATCAGGGGCTCAAAGCAAGAATGAGTGGGAGTACAACAAAACGAAATGACTTTCTCCAACTTTTGGTGGAAGCCAAAAAGGGTGAACTGAAAGCGGAAGGGAACGACGAGCTGAGTAGCTTTGAGAAGGATGCTCAAATTGAAGGAGGCGAGAAAAAGAAGACATGGCTCACGGAACAAATCATGAACTCTCAAACAGTAGGTAAGAAGTTCCAGCTAATATTATAGACCACATTGAGTTATGCATGATAGTTGGTCATTTAAGGTTGGGGTAAGTAAGTTAAGACATTGTAGTAGAGGCAATAAGAAAACCTACTTCCGTAATTAATAGGATGCAATTTTCTCCTACGTTTATTGTCTGATTGACCTGAAATGTTGCCCACATGCAGTTAACTATAGTCCCTTTGTGTGAAATCAAGGGTAGGTTGATATTCACAAAAATGCTTTTGATAACAAGAGTTGTGCCAGAATCGTTCAAAATCAACCAGTTTCTTGATCTAAAATTTTTAAGAATAAAAAAAATTGCGAATTTTTATAACTTTTTTGTTTGAGCTTTCCAGGTTTCCTCTTTGCTGGTGCCAGTACGGTTTCAAACGCAATTAGTTCAGCTATCTATGCTCTGGCGTTGAATCAAGATGTTCAAGAAAGGGTTAGAAATGAAGTGAAAAAAATCATCAAGCCTGATGGAACTCTTGATTATGATGATTTGTCGTCGCTTGTCTATATGGACATGGTCATTTCTGGTAGGTTCACTAATTCTACAGGAAGGAGTTATGATGAATGAGCTCAAAGGTAATTCTTAATTTGGATTTTATGGGGAAACAGAAGTCCTGAGGAAATTTCCAGCTCTGACACGACTAGAACGAAAGTGTGTTCGGGATTATAGGGATGCTGAAACTGGTTTGTTTGTACCAAAAGGGACTCTTGTTATCATTCCAGTGCATGCAATCCATCACAATCCAGAGTATTATGAGCATCCTGACAAGTTCTACCCGGAGCATTTCACTCCAGAGAAGAAGTGTCAGAGGAGCACATATTCATACCTTCCATTTGGAATGGGTCCAAGGTCATGTATTGGCGCTAGGTTCGCAATGACTGAGATTAAATCGGCGATTGCACACGTTGTTAATAACTTTGTGATAGAACCCACTGCAAAAACTCCAGTGCCGCTAAAGGGTTGTTGGGCTGGTTTCATGTTGCTTCCTCCAAAGGGATTGGAGCTGCGATTGACTCCACTTAAGAAATAAAATGTTGAATGAATTTTTCCCACCAAGCTACAGCGAACAGCCATCAAGAAATTTATGTTCTTCCATTAAAACTTTAGTGACAAGCACAGAAATAAAATTGAACCCAATTGGGTGAATGACCTCGGTGATTTTATGACAATACTTTAATCAAACTTTATGATGCTCGATCAATACAGAACGCACAAAACTCGCTAGCAATGTAATTTGTTAAAACTCAAGGGAGCAGTGAAAAACTTTTGCTTTTACTTGCTTGCACATTTGGGCCATCAAACAATTAAGCATGTCATTTTAGTGCGGATCTTATCACTATATAAAACACACACAGATGCTCGCACCACTCAATCTCAGCATTTAGGGAAGACGATTTTATGCTCTGCATTTATAGACAGAATGAAGCTGCATCTCGCACAACTTGACGCTTCTGGAAATCAGGCAAAATGCTGTTTTTACAGCTCATGAACCACACTGCTCATGGCGTTACTTTATTTCCAAGGGTGGGCATAAATAGTACTGTGTGTTTAGCGCTTCATATCATCCGTAACTACATGAATTTATATGCATGTTGTGTTTTTTTAGCAGAGCAATGTAATTAGTAATGTGCACATTCAAATCCAAAACAGCATGTCAAAAATGACCTTGTCTGTAATGATGATGATGCTCAAAGCTGTTTGACGCTGAAGATCAAGCATTTGGCAGTTAGGCTGTAGTTCTTTTGTATTTAGCCAATTAAAGTAACAGTCATGTGTCATCTTAATTTTGGAATGGGACCAAGGTATGATGTTTCAGTTTTAGTGTACGATCTTTATATTTCATAACTAATATTATTACATGTTTACGTCCTATAAACTGCATTGGTAATGCGATTCGCAAGAGTTAAAACTGCCTATGCTGCTTGCTCACCTCATTTATCGATTGTGAATTGAACCAACGAAAACTCCAGTTCCAATCAAATTTCACTGGATTGGCAAACAAGCATTTCCACCAACAGGTTTGGAGCTAAAGTTCTCTAAACTGAGTTTCTCGTTTATTTTTCTATCACATTTTCGATATTCAGACAATAAAGCTATTATTTGTTTCTCAAGTACCAAATCGTGTCACTCACACCAAAATTTTTAACTCTTTTAATTACTACTTGCGCAACAAGAACAATTTTCTACATCATCCAATTACTGATTTATTTTAAACCAAGGTCAGCTTGAGAATGTATCCATAAATCCTGAAACTTCATCATTTTTAGAAGATAAGTCGGGAATATGGCAATGGTGCTTATATAAATTACCACAATGTTTCCTTCTATAGGTATTCTGTATGCATTATAAGGGCATTCACAGCAAAATGACCTGCGTCTCATCTGCTCTTACCTACACACAACCACACGACGATGATGCGTTTCGCTCATCGTTTTTGCACCAGCAATATTGACCTTGAATCTGAGATATGTGCTTTACAAAGTCTTTTCCATGAATGTCACTTCATTTCAACATCATCATTGAAGCAACAATGCCTATTCAAGCTCGTTTGAGGTGCCAATGCGTTGCTGAACTCAACTTTAGTTTCCCATCATTTCTTATCTCGAACTTACATTTCTCATTTATGTGCTGGTTGGTTTGTGCTGCCGCAAAAATTTTAAAAAGATATCTCTAACAAACCACTTTCAATTTAAATGCTTATTGAAAGAATGGAACGAATTCCTACCAGACAACTGCGCTTTTTGTATATAAAATGCTATCTACTTCAGCAAAATCTATTCCAAACAGGCAATATCTGACTGTTTTATGAATCTGTATACTAAAATTTCACACTTCAAAATTTTGCAAGACTTGCAGGCTTACTCGACCCAGGCATGCCTGGTCGATTTTTTGTTGCAAGCAAGAGAAAGCGGGTTTGGGCAAGCGTGAGTGCAAGTAAGTCAACATTTTTCGCCTTGTGTCCACCTCTATTCCAGGCCTATTAACCACCAATAAATTCAAACTATCCAGTTTACGGAGGATTAAATCTAAAACTATCTAGTTTTGGGTAGATATTACGAAAATAATCCATGTGGTACACAAAGTGCTTGGTTTTAATATAAAATATTCTAAAGGATTATTGATAATATGTTGTAGAAGAGGTAGGCCATGGGTCGCTGATGATACTTGATGTCTTAGGTTATGTTTTAAGAGGATTTTAACACATGTTTCATATATCCAGCAATCAATTTCTCAAAAGTCATCTCATTTATTGGTCATGCTTTCATAAACATATTTATGCTGAAAATTAGAAATTCTGACTAAACAAGTCATGAAATAAAACCTATATTTAATCTGTAAATAATTAAACTAAATCGTAACATGAGGTTGTTCCAATTTTTCATTGTAATGACTGGAAACATACCCAATAGCTATTCAATTATTTAATACATCCAAAAAATTATTTTTTTTCGCAGGAGAAAGCGTTAAATCAGAATGAATATATATCCATTTCATCAGCAGATGAATAACGAGTTTTGAAAGGTTTTCAATTTTTAAGTCGTTTATCTTTTGACCAATTACCATAATAAAGATATAGATTAGTTAGTGCTGCTCAATTACATAGCTGTAATTACATAATATCACGTCGAAATCGCAGATTATGCAGAGATTATATAATAACGGCTATGTTGGTTGGTTTTTTTTAAATTACTAAATTCTACTTAGGTACCTTTTATCTCATCATTAATTTAGGTTCCATAATACATATGATAAAGAAGGCAAAATTGTCATGCTGTAATTAATGTTTTGTTAGATAATTGACGCGACGAAATTAATTACGTCTCAGATTTTAGACCATTAAGGGAATTGTCTTGTATAACAGTTGCTTTGCGGCATACATTATCCGTAGCGATTAAGCGAGGTATAAAATATTAATTAACGCTTTATTATGTCACATTCTCTAGCAATTATCGCTAATGATGCAATAACCGTAAAAAATTCTGTCTTCTTGCATAGCTCAAGTTCAAGCTGAAATCAGTATACAGTTAAACTATCACGTCGTGCCAAATCAGCGCAAGTTGAGGAAGAGTTACTTCCGAAACCCTGCATATTGGTATATCGTAAGTTAAACTACTGAATAATTTATCAAATTATGGCATTGTTTTTGCTTAGTCAATAACTACAGTATTGGTCTTTACTGAACTCCTTTAAAATACGATTTCAGATTTACAAGCCTACAAGGTTTAATGACTACTTTATCATTGTCAAGCACATGAGTACCACCTCGCTAGAGTTTCTTGTGTCTAGGACAAGTATTACCTAGAACACTGAATAAAATCAACCTCGGGTGAGTTTGTATGTAAACAGTCATTTGTTTCGTTCATTTATTTGGTATTTAATGAAGCTAACCCTGTTATTTATTGATAAGAACCATTTTTTATTGTAGTTTGGGGTCCAATTTATCAACGTTCTTCCTATGTATAACGTTTCAAAATGGAACCTGCATCAAAATCAGACTATCAGAGATTTGATGGGGCACGTGAAACGCTTACGCACTTGGTAGATCTCTTCACTACATGGATAACCTACTTGGGCTACGACAGTCGTTGGCACTCCCTTTTGCAAGGTTATTTCTTTCTTTCTTCACATACAAAATCATGTATTTTATAGGAAATGATTTGAGATGAAACCGATCGTGATTCATGTCTTGAATTATTTCATGGCTATTTATTTTCGGTAGTAACTGCATTGAAAAGATATATGAAATGCAGGAACGAAATATTGTTTCTATTTTTAATTCATTGGACCTGTCTTCAAAATTACAGATCCCCACCCTGGAATCCGGCGGCAGAATTCAGTTTCCAAAGACAAGAGCAGAAACCCTACTTCGTCGACGATGTCGCTTGTCGGTTTTTTTATTCCAATGAATTCCTCTCAGGTGGAAAAATTTCTTCAGCTGGGAATGTCTGGTCACTAAGTTTCACCTACCAAACAACCCTTACAACAACGCCAATGCAGGTTCACCTCAGCTACTATCCCGGGACGTTCAGTTAAGTAATAGATATGTGTTTCGTCACAATAAGCTTCACTTTAACAGTTGTAATCTAAGCGGTATCTCTATCATCATCATCATCATCACACGTAAACAATTATCACAGAAATAGCCATAAAACTGGCCTTCCAAGAATATGTTTAGTACCTAAATTTAAAACACTTATTTCAATTTACACTTTTAATACTATTGCGATTAACAATGTAGTTAACTCGCAACTACGTTTTAACTATTTGAATATTGGCGACAAGCGATTGCAGTTACTAGTTTATACTATCTTGGTGGCATTAAGAATTTGTTGAGTAGTTTTGCTAATCCTTCATTTTTGGTCCCTTTAAATATATCCCGTCATATTATCTTCCTGAAATACAGCAGAGATAAGGAAGTAAAATCTAAAAATCCATCATATAGTTAAAAATTTGATATACAATTGATAAGTTTGATGCACTGAAAAATGTAGAACAGGGTAACAGTATGAACTAGACAGTGGCAATTTGGTTACATATATTATCCATCTGTTTATCACGAGATGATAAATGAAGAATTATTATAATTATTTATACACAATACTTAGAAGTGTTAAGAAGTTTTTTGAAAGTGTTGAAAACAATACATATAACTCAGAAATTTAAATAGAGTCTAGAAAATTAAAAAAGCAGAGATTAAGGTACAAAACATTGTCCTCGTTTTATGAGTAATCACGAAAAAATTTGATAACTGACAATGTAGTTAGATAATCGAATAATTTGCTACTATTAACATAAAAAACTAACACAGTTTTTAGTCTTGTATCTTGTAGGGTTACATTGTGTCCGACGCAATGAACCCCAATATAAATGATCTATTTGTCTCCCTTTGATCCTTTTTTGTTTTTCTAACTGTTGAAGCCTTTTTTACTAAAAGTTGTGTTTACTATGAAATAGTTAAAGAAACAACCTAATAGATGACTTCTGTAGTATTTGAAGTCCCGTTGGGATAAATCGTTTATGCAAGTTTAGAAATGGGTAAAATAGAATGATAATCATTATCTCAAGTGTAAGTTTTAATGAGTAATCTAGCACTTGGAAGGTAAACCTTCATGTTGAATAAGCATTCCAATGACATTTATAATTATATTCGTAGCATTAAGCCAGTTAACCAAATATGCAATCTCTTCAAACCTGCTGGTGAACACTAGTATTTGCAGTAAGAGAGTGGACAATCGTGCTGTCATTTTCCATTGTTTTCCTGGTAACGTACCTTTACGTTGATAGTACGAGTTGTGCTGGACATTATGTAAACTGAACTTGTCATGTTGTGGTTCGGTAATAGTAAGTAAGTAATAGAGGTGCAAAATGGGTACAATATTTGTGAATTAGGCTGGAGTCATCATAGGGATTACTGCATTCATAATGTACTTGATTGTTATGAAATCCCAAATAATGTGTTATATAACATTCACCCAGCTGCATTGTACGTTTGTTATCATGTTATATACCAACATGCATAAATCGGAAGGAGCTTTTCCAATTTTTCGTACGATGTTGTATATAAACATTTTGAAAACTTGGTTGAAATTGCAATTCCGAAAATTGAGATGTTAAGGTTACTAATTGCGGAATGCTTTTGGTGAGCAACTGATAGCTAGTTACATTTGCTGCATTATTCTCAGTTAATTTCTAAAGCTTTGAAAGCACAATACAGAAGGGACAATTTAAAATTATACACTTCATTTTACTCATTTTCGCAAAGGTAATGCCAGTATGAGTTATGTCTGAACCTTAACCAAATTAATTACTAGCAAGTTGTGAGATGTCAACCAGAGTGTAAACTACTACCTAAGTTTATTAATGAGAATTTGCATACGCACAATCGTCCACATCCTCCATTAGAAGTGTTATTTCCAGTGGCGCAACTTGTTTTTAGGATAATACGGATACTATACGAGTGGACGGAAAATTGCACCATTAATCATTAAACGGCTTTCATTTTCTGAATAAATTTTGTACAAGTAGCCAACCAAGATAGTAACAAAAAATGCCGTACAAAAAAAGATACAATGCGTGTACTTCCACATTGTTTAGGAATGGTGTCAAACCTTTGATAACTCACAATGTATTAATATAACTCACAATTAAGTTTAGCCGCAGGTGTTGTCGTACCGTGCGAATAGAATTTGTGTCAACTTAACTACATCAAGGATAAAATTAGTCTACCCTAAATTTTCTTTTTCCTTATGGCTGCTTGCACGTTTCGTTTGAATTCAAATGGCATTCGACAAAGAATATTTTACTGTTAATCATATTTCGTAAACTAGAGATTTCACAGCTGCAATTCTTGTATTCCTTCTTTGAACACAACACAAACAAGTTTTCATTATTTACTGAAATCTGTAGTAGCAGCCACGGTGAATAGTTTCACTATGTTCACATCTTGCAAAGGTAAAGCTCGTGTGGAATGTTTTGCAATGCAATTATCCAAAATTGAACATACCAAACTGAAATATATTTCTAAACAATCATTACTGTTTTTCGAGTTGTAGTTAGTGGCATTGGCAATATTTAGTTTGGCTCAGAAATTCAGTTTGTTTACTATTTAAGTCATAGATGCGGATTTTTGGGGAGGTAATTTATTATGAGCATTTTAACTAAAGACCCTTTAGGGAAATAGGATATACAAAATAAAGTAAGAGAACCTTACGACTAGTTAACGACGACACGACTAATTTAATAATTATTCAAGTTCATGGAAAACCAAATATTATTGCTATTGAGCAAATGGATCTTAGGCAAGACTTTGTGTATTTCATTAAAAGTTTGATAACCTACAATGTAGTCAGGTTGTCAATTATAATTCCACTAAAACATCAAAAACCACATTAGCAGATATTCCGTCATGCTTTAAAAGGTATACTTTTTCCGATGCAACCTAAATGATACAAGTCTAATGCTGATGGTTGGTATTGCTTCCACAAAACTCAACATTTTTAAAGGAGTAACCTAAAGAAGGAACATGTATGTTCTCCCTTATCATTTTATCAGTCAGGTTATACGTCGAATTAAAAGACGAATACTCACAATACAGTGATATATTCAATAAATATTTTTAGTGTTTGCTACTGATGTTAGCTAAGCACATTTCTTGTCTAGCTTAAACAGATTAGTTCAAACAATGATGTAATACCGAGTTTATCCCTACCCCGATTTTCTCGAACTCGCTTATGCGCTTAAATAAAATTAGATTTAGTTTCATCAGGACGAAGGTCAGGTATGATGCTGCTGTAGAGAACTTTACATGCTGCTACTTAAAATGAACTTAAGAAAGGGAACGTAAAGGAGAGATATAGCAAATGTGTTTGATTACATTGATATAATTTTTAAGCTATGGAATAATTTTTTTCTACCTGTGTTGATGATTACTACGGTCTAAAGAAGGGGCGACAGTGACAGTCAGGCGTATTAGCTCGCCTATTATTTTAATTTTACAGGGAGAATCAGGTATTGAAATATTAATGATTAAGTTTTACCAAATTGACACATTTTGTTATATAGGGGAAGTTGGGAAATTTTTATTGAAGTTATCATATTGACATTAAATACGATCAACAACAGGTAATGATTACAATGGCAGTTTGATCGAAGGTGTCAATATTATTAGCAGCATTTCTACAATTTGGCACCTCCAATTCAAGATACTTAAATACCTCTAGTAAACTTAATGTAAAGTTTGTAGAGCATCCATCATCGTCTTAATACTTAAATCAGCTTTCTAACGCGCTCGGGATTTACGTTTATCGTTCCTGATTTTATTCCTGGTCTTTTGTCTAGCTATAGTCATTATCAATCTAGATAGCACGAGAACTTATTACAAGAATTTCTGGTTGAAAATACCAATATTGAAATGAAACTCATTGATTCTAAATAGGACTTCCATTCCGTTCCCAAAAAACTAAACTCATTATGATAAAGAAACTGCCGTTAAGGACAAGAGAGTCAACAATCGGAGAGCATGGTTTTTCTGCTGTCCATTCCGTTAAAGAGCGGGTAACGAATAGGCTTCCCATACAGTTTTATTGCTTACGTATGTATTTAGCAAGGTACACATTATACACAGTAAGCAATGAACGATTTTAATTGTCTCACTAGTCCTGGAGTTACAGTAATGAAATTAGCAGTTGTGCAGTAGTAAAGTGTAAACTTTAGCTGTTCTAATGAATTCTTGGATGAAATGTGTAGCAGAATGGTGAAACTTGATAATCACCAGTTTAAGCATTTATAATAATATCTCACAATACTTCCTTATTAGTTGTTAGTATGAATTATCTAGAAGAACAAATGTATGTTCCTTTAAATATGACATATATTTAAGTAAATCAAGTGTATTTTGAAAGAACTAGAACGCAGGTAAAGTAATGGTTAACTAAAGTTTGCACCTTCCTGCCAAATACTTTTTGTCTCCGATTCGGCTGAAAATTTCCAGGATAATAGATTTTGATGCGTAGATTACGAATCTGCAATCAGATGATCGTCTTAGCGATTTGTGGCGCCGTCCAGCGGGAAAAACGGCGGGAATTTCGTTTTCAACAGAATTAACCCAAAAGTTGGTTATTGTACTATTTGACACGCTGATTAACGTGATGCAGTTATTTTTTTGAAAAATTTTGATCGAGGCGCGCCGGCCCAGCGGGAAAAAACGGCGGGAACTATTTCTGGGAATTCGCTCAAATTTTGTTTGTTGGTACTTTTGAACTTGCTGATTAATTGTGGTGATGTTATTTTTTGAAAATTTTTAAAAATTAAACCATTTTTCTCCATTTTTTACATCTAGGTGGCGCCACGATCAAACTTTTCAAAAATAACATCACACGTAATCAGGCAAGTTCAAAAGTACCAACAAACAAATTTTGAGCGAAATTCCGAAGAAAAACAGTTCCCGCCGTTTTTCCCGCTGGGCGGCGCCTCGATCAAAATTTCAAAAAATAACTGCACCACGTTAATAGCGTGTCAAATAGTACCAAAACTTTTGGGTTAATTCTGTTGAAAACGAAATTCCCGCCGTTTTTTCCCGCTGGACGGCGCCACAATCGCTAAGACGATCATCTGATTGCAGATTCGTAATCTACGCATCAAAATCTATTATCCTGGAAATTTTCAGCCAAATCGGAGACAAAAAGTATTTGGCAGGAAGGTGCAACTTTTAGTTAACCATTACTTTACTGTTTAACATTATTCATTAATATGGCACAGTTTGTTACCGATGATCGTTCTTTGTTTGGAAATAGATTTTGTTTTTATCAATATGGCAAGAAAACATGATTTTGAGAATTATTACGTTGTAGTGTTCGAATATACTTATTTTCTACGACATCAAGCATAACATAGCTTAACTACTCAATAAAGGCGTACGAAAGCGTCAAGAATACGGTAAACCTGCATGAAAAGGTACCCATGCTGCATGCTGAATGTTTAGTTACATAACAAAACCAAGATTTTCTTTGGTAAAAACATTTTATAATCTATTCATGTTGCACATTTTAAATCAGATTTTGTGCTGTCATGAAATCAATCGTTTGCCATTTGAAATCCAGGTAGTTTTAGTATGGGATTCAGCTGAACTTTAAACTCTCTATATTCAAACTAAATTTACTAAATGCAATTGCTTTCTCTCCATTTGATTTATTGTGTGAGTGTCAAGCTATGATGCATACACAACTTGTTATGGCAAAACGCTGCATCCGAAATAGTATGAATATCGAGAAAACTTTTTCGGAAGGAAAGAAAATTCACAGCTTGGTAACAAACGTAGAATTTTTCAGTTTTTCCAGTGTAAATTAAGGCAAAGGCCTATAGCTTAAATACAAGCATCAATACCAACGGTTACGTAGTAGTCAGTAAGTGTTTGGCATTGGCTTGTAAATAGTTATACGATAAATCTCAGGTACACATGCAGGGTTGTCAAACGTAGCCATAATATAATACAGCTGGTAGAGAATTTGGTGTCGCTAATTTAGGCACTTTGTAGCACGATCCATGCATTTGGGTTAACCTGATTAGTATTAAAATTGTATACTACATTCAATATATAATAAGAGATAGCTTCATATAGCGATACATTGTATTGAATCATTCATGTAAAAGTAGCCTGTTGTTTAGGACGATGTGATGATGATTATGAAGGTGCGGTGCATTGTAAAAGTTGACAACGAGTAAAATATAATATTTCTGTTTGCAAAGTATATAAAATATGCTTCAATTGGTAACGAAGTGTAGAGTAAAGCACTTTGTATTTATAAAAAGTTGTTAAGCTGTTAATTATTTTTTCTACAAATAAAAAACATTTTTACAACTGGCTTCATGAAATAAACAATTTGCTACATGTTTTTAATGTTTTAAAACCACATGCGATGATTTGAAAACGTTTATTTAATTCATTCGACCCGTAAAGTTTGATCATAGATATAGTAACGTATATATATTATAAACAAAGTTGTTCCATTAGTCATTTGTCGGCTAAAGAGGTGGGAGATTTATTTATAACCCTATTTTATTCTTCCATTTTACGTTATCTCCGGGAAGTTCCTTAACATCACAAATTGCATAATGCTCATTTAAACACCCTTCATCATTAAAAGAATGTTTGTTTCCGTGATCGTGGCCGGGATTCCAAAGCCTGAAAAATGATAAAAGCATAAATCGGTTGCTTATTATTGTAGAAGTTTTCCGAAATTCAATAGTACACTAAAAATAGCTTACACCCCGCAGTGCTCTAGTTTGTTGGCTTTGTTCGTTTTGTTATGGTCTGGCTGACCAGGATACCAGAAGCCAGTATACTGAAGTCCAGATCTGGCACGAATGACAGCCCAGTTTAAACACTTCAAATTAACAATTAGTAAGCTCATTGTAACATTCAAGTTTATCTGCATTCAAAAGAAATCACCTCTCATAAGCCCAAAACCAGGTCCCTTCTTGTATTTGATCAGTTAACCCTGAAATTAGAAACTAAATTTATTTCAAAACTCATGGCAAAAGAATATTTATAAAGCTTTTACCTATCCAATATCGTCTATCCATTCCAAACTCGGTTGTTGTGTTTATCTTGGGATAGTCAACGGAATACGCTACGCTGATTTCTGCTAATTTGTCCACTAAATCTTGCGCATTTCCTCTGGATTCCAGGACCGTCAGGCGAAAATATTTTTCGTTGCAGTAAGTAAATGCTTCTCCCCAGGTCATCTATGTAATCAAAAACTGATCGCATTCAAATATTTGCACTCTTTTCATGTTGCTAACTGCGGCATGAACCTTACCTTTTTTCGAATAATCTTCCAATTGGTTTTTGGTATTTCTTTCTCTTGGGGATCACCATCATCAGTTGGTGGGGCATCTAATTAGAAAGTATTAAGCAAAGTTCCAGTTTTGTGAAATTAAATTCATACTTTTCAAAATTCACGAAACTAAGAGGCTAAACCACCTACCTTGAAGCGGCATAGATATTAAAAGATTTGGAAATAGACTAATTAAGAGACCAAGTAAAACTTTTGTACTTCATTTATATTATTAATTTTGTATCAAGAGAATTTATCGACAATAAATAAAAGTTCCTCTGAAGCATACAGAATACCATTAAATATGGTACGTCAATGAAATAAAATGCACTGAAGGATACATCGTAATTAAAACGGTTTTGGTCGTAGATTCGTGGTCCAATCAATGCAATGTATGTATTCAAAGACTACATGTATAAATAAGCTAGATGTGCGAAACAATAGTTAAAGTCATACAAATCAAGGTTGGATCAGTATTTTAGAGGGTTTATGATGAATAGCTTATTTCGAAGTTAATGTTTCATTGCAACGTGTAAAGGCCATTTAGTGATTTTAACTTTTGTGATGAACACTTTAGGATGGCGTAATATAACAGTCACAGTGGATGCTGATTTAATCTTATGATTTTCTGTGAAAATGTAATTTTTAGAACCATCTACAAATGCTAACTTATATCATTGTGATTAAACTTCTTATTGAATAACAAATACTTAAAAAGTGGTAGAACGCACAAGGACTTGCAAGGAAAAGGAGACCAGTTTTTAGCTGCAGATAAACGTACTTTTCCTGTAATCGTTTGACGTAGGTTGTTTTTTACACACACGAAAATAATTTCATGACTACCAGATTGCATTGTCTTGTAATACTGGTAATGATTGAGATGTTGAAATGTGGAAAGATGTTCAAAACATTCCTCAGTAGTTCCATTAATTTCTAATAGCAAATAATTAAACGTGCTTTCAGCGAAAATTAATAAAAATTTTAACGAACTAGAAGATTAAACCATGACGCTATCTTTCATTGCGTGCTAAACAAGCTTATTTTTCATCCTTAACTTCCTTAACTATTCCCTTAAATTTCCTTAATTATTCCCTTAAACTTCCTTAACTATTCCCTAATTCCCTTTAACTTCCTTGACTATTCACTAATTCCCTTAATGTGCGTTAATAAATGGGGCATTATTTCCTCAATGATCTTTCTATCTAGCTGGTGCTTTCGGTACACTGTGCGTGCAGAATTTCCTGCATTAATTCATAAACGTCAAGCATACAAAACTTGAGCTCGCTTTGCGAAGTGAGATTTGACTCCTGCTTTCACCAATGAACAATTGATGCACTTTCACTTGTTCCAATAAATCTTGGAATATTAAAGCAAGTACTTCAGCTTTCCTTACGTGTTGTAGTATCAATATTGATACCACTCAAGTGCATAGGTTTCATGAAATCGAAACCCTTCAAAAGCTCATATAGAAACTGGATCACCGACAAAATTAGGCCAAAAATGAGTATAAAAAATACACCTACAAAATGAGTTAATTTCAGTGCCTCTGCACTTTCCCCTTCACTCATACAACGTTCTTGAAGTACGTTTGTTCCATTTCTGGTCACCTTTTGCGTTACTCTGTCAATCTTTTGAACTGCGTAACGATCACGTCATACTTTGTCGAAATCCAGGTTCTTCCACCTGTCCAATAAACCCATTTCCAACAAAGACCAAATATTCTTGTCCAAATGCTTCTGGAATACGGCTCGTTGTTCCCAAATCAGCCCACACGAAACGAAATTGATTGTCTCTGCACTCTGCTGAATCTGACTGTTTCCACATCTGTCGCTGACTCCTTTCTCAATTGCATATTGTCCAATTGAGCTCCACGTGATGCAGCATGTCCCCTTGTGCCTCGTATTTAGCAAACATTTCTCAGCATTTGGCTCAGTGTTCATTCGGCCAAATATTTGTTTGTAAACTTGCTGAGTAGAAGATGCAAGGAGGGAGTATGCCGCACCCCCTTTTCCAACCACATTTAAATTAATATTAAACTCAGAATGTGCCAACTCCGGAAATGTCATGGGCACAAATCCTCTGAGTGGCTGAGTCATCAATGCCGTTAGCTTGCTTCTATATGCGACACTAATTATCATTGCAAAGAGCAGCCAAAAAGCTCCAAACAGACGAACTGAATGAATTCCACCTCCAGCCTGCATTATTTTTGCACCTTGCGAATCCTGTTCCAAAATTGTGCAAGCGGCATACTGGGCTAACTTTCTATAAGTCCATTCTCGTTGTCAACACCTCTCCTTACTCTTATCAAGATGTAGAATGTGACTGGAACAAGGAATAATATAACCACCAATGAAGAGATCCACATGGATGGTGTAAAAGACAAAACAATTACTTCCGGACTGATAAATAATTTCGGTGTTGGACAGAAGAAAATAAGCCCACCGTAATTTAATGGAGCTGACCACCCCACCACCGTGTGGCGACTGTATACATGTGCCACTGGGAGGCCCCAATCGGCTCTTCCATTCAGAACATCCCCAACAGCACCCACCCAGCTCCCATTTTTCAGCCTTTTCCCTGATCCACCTCCGGATGAAGAGAGAGATATTGTGTATGTGAAATTGAACTTTTTAGTCTCTGCACAAAGCCACCCGCTGTAGGAACCTCTTTTTACGACATTACGTTTGCGATCAGGATCCCACGCTATTTGTATGAAAGACGGTGTATCCGGGATAGACAAATGGAATGAGTGACCATGAAAGCTGGTTGTCGTGTCTGGAAACAATGTGGATAGTTCGACTCCTATGTTTTGTCTTGTCATTAATGCTGGGAGTCCTCCATTTTTATACAGATTCACTGTTATGGTATTAATTTTGTTGTTTCCTTGAATAAGGACAGTCTTGTACTTGATTTTATTTCCGAATTGGTTTGATAGAAGAATCTGGGCGCTCCTGCCTATTCTTTGATATGAAAATAAAATAGTCTTCGTCCTTTCTCAGAATTGGTTGTTGGGAGGAATCAATAGGTCACTAATTCAGAGAAGAATTTGTGGTTTTCAATAAAAACAGAGTTTTCAAAGTCAAACTGGGCTACGCCACATAACTGGGAATATCTATGGATGTCACGCAATCTCTGGAATGTTAAGGTTTTCGTGGAGACGTTTTGGAGTAAAATGGAAAACACTCCAGATGAAACAAAATGCATAGTGTTTTGGGCAAAAGCAAGGGTTTCCGCGTTATATTCCAAAGTTACATGGAAAAACTCACAATTGGGAAATTTACTATATAAATTTTCCTGAAATTTTGTTAGGCTCTTATAATCCTGGCTGGAGGAGCATCGGTGAGACGTTGTCAGAAGGAAAATAATAACGGTTACAGAAAAACTCCTCATATTTTGCTGCAAATTGAAACAGCTAGACTTTTTTTCAACGTTTGAACTTGTGACTCTACAATGACGAGTAATGTTAACACTTTTTCCGTTGGAGGTTTTGCTAGCAAAGAAATAAATAATTTGTATTTGCAATTCAGATATGGTTAGTTAGGCGTATTCACATGAAACATTTAGTACTTAATTCCACCCTTCCATTTGTTATGTTACGATGTTTGCTAGACTTTATTTGATAATTTAAGGATTCTGATATGCGGACACTTGTTACATAATTTAAGTGTCGTGAGTACTGCAGGCAAATTTATTTAACTAGGTTAGCAATTGGTAACAACGGTGTTATGCAGTATGTACATTATGCATTCCACTTTCCCGTGTTTCATTCATTGTTCTAATCAAGAACGAAGCATTGATTGCGTGTTTTTCAGAAACATGATTTGTGCATTTGCTGTAATTAAGAAAACAAAAACTGACTATTTAATTAAACTAGCTTATGACCAAAATAAAGGATATTGAGTGCAAGAGAAGGGAAATTGAGAAAAACTAGTGAACAACACTATAAATTCTACTCAGTTAGTGTTTTATAAAGTATTTTTGCCTATAATAAGCACTTTGAATCTAATCATTTAATTTGTGTGATTAGAGCTGAATGAAAATAATTGGCTTCACCCAAGCGAACGTCACTATGAATTTTAATATTTATCGATCGTGTTTTGAATAGTGAATTTTAGGTTATTAAAGGTTGTAGATATAATCTTGAAAAAGATTGCTGCTGCATTTATGTTTGAATCCTTGAAGAATAAAATATTCCAGGCACTGTTCACATGAAGATGTGGCAATGAGAAAAAATGATTAACATGTAACATTACTTCACATTCAGTTTTCAACACTTCTAAGAAAACTTCAGAATTCACTTGTACCGAAATCCCAATAATCTGAAGAAGTTAACAAACATTAATTTTGTTATTTTACACTGAAGCATAGGTTTTGGCAGAAAATCGATTACTGGTCACCGTGACAAGAGAAGATCTGAAATTATTTAAAACATGACCATTTTGGTAGTGTCACAATATCGTTGAGCAAGACTTGACAATACAAACAAATTAACGTTAAGAATTTTTGACTACCTGAAAGTCACAGAAATTACCAAGTTAGCTAGGTATTTAATCGAGCATTATAATATATTTACTACGCATCATATTCTGATTCCAAATTGCGATGATCTGCGTGTCAAATAACCTGAACCAGTGTCAGGCTAAAAACTTGAATCCTAGGTCGAATTTTTTAAACCGTTAATTAACCAAAATGTAGGAGTGAGTTGATAATTACGTTTCCTGCAAGACAATGTTATCGTATTATGAGCCATTCAAAGCAGATTTGGTGGTTTCGCGAGCATACTTGCATTTTAAAAGAAAACGTCCTGCTACTGTTCCACTCTTTTTTTAACAAATCGAAAAGACTCAAGGGCTGAGGTAAATGATTATTAGCCTACTCGTTTTTCTGGAAGCTCAAGCCATAGCAAGCATTTGCTTCTACGCATTCATAGCACCTATCTAATTTACTCATGTACTCAAATACTACGGGTTTGCAGCTGCACATTTTCATTTCTGGAAGGACGATGCTGATAAAAGCAAGCAACTTGTGGATTCCACGAATACTTTTCAAATTATGCAAATGAACTTCACATTTTTTGGCGGTGGGAACAGAAATGGTTCCATATATACATTCACACGTTCGTTTATTCCGAAAAATATAGTGAAAAATAATTAGTACACTTCCGTTTACTTGAGTGGTAATGTGGATCGCTGTCGGCATTAGGCAAAGAACAAACAAATCTCTGAAGTAATTAAGTTTAGTTGATCAAATTAAACATGCTTTGTATTGCGTTTGCGACGTGGTGATGTCACCCAATGAGATTGATTCTCCTACGATAAACCTACGTGACGTTGTTGATTTTAATCAATTTTAAAAAGTAGGCTTGGAACAGCAAAGATTATAGGCTTGAGATTTTGCGTTAGTTTCCGTTTAATGCAAAGCTAAATATAATGATGCATTACAATAATTACTAGTTTTTAAGGCAAATCTACAACGCGGATATGACGCATCCTGTCGTCTACTGCGGTTTGCAAAGATGTCTAATACAATTATTCAGTGCGTTATCGAATTTTTGCTATAGAGGTACAACATATCCTTGTACGTGTACTTTTGTGTAATTTTATGCGTCAAAAATGTATCGTTGTTTTAAATCCGTAATGATAATCAATCAACGAGACTTTTCCACATCAACATCAGTTCCAATTAAAGCCTGTTTTTAAAGCGGAAAAAGAAAAAAAAAGAATCCCTCCCTTGAGTCTTCATACATAATAGTCTTTAGGTTCATACATACAATATCATAAGCGTCCTCGCACAAACCGTGTTCAGTCTGCAATAATGAAAATGTAATTACTTTTAATGTATTATGTCATTGCTGGTTAACAAGCATCAACGTTTTGCATTTATTAGCGGCAATAGTAGTCAATTTTTAGCTAATGGTATGATCATAAAAAGTTAAAGCATTAATGCAATGATAATAAATGGGCAAACGTTTGATGCTTGTAACAGAATGACATAATACATTACAAAGTAATTAATTTTCATTATTGAGAGCTGAACAAGGTTGATGGCCGGCGAGGACGTTATCGATATTGTATGTATGAACCAAGAATTATTATGTATGAAGACTCAAGGGAGATTGCTTTAAAATACAGGCCTTTATATTTGGAACTGATGTTGATGTGGAAGATCGTTGCTTCTTACGTATAAACACTTACTTTTGAGCTAAAATTAAGCAAAACGTACAAGCGATAATGTTGATAGGATAGCAAAAATACGGATCGATGATAATGTACGTATCTTTGCATCGCCAGTGGACAGCTCAGCTTGGTTGAGATTTTGGCCTTTATATATTATAATGATCATTATACTTTTCAATACGGAACGTCCATTAAGCCTACATAATCTTATGTGTTACCAGGCCTACTTTATTAATTGATATATCAACACGTGGTTATAGGATAGGGTCTCATATGGGTGACATTACGACACGCTCGCCGCTAGTTTTTGATTACACTAAACGTATTACTGGTATTGTTGGGCAGCACGATAGTTTTTGATGCGACAGCCGATCCCAAATTACCAATTTAAGTAGACGCAAGTGTACTAAATTATTCTTTCACTATATTTTTTCAGAATACGCGAACGTGTGGATGTATGTATGGAAGCATTCTTCGTGTTCCACCACCGCCAAAAAATGTGACGTTCATTTTTGCCATAATTTGAAAGTATTCGTGGAATCCACAAGTTGTTGCTTTTACTCAGCATCGTCCTTCAGAAATGAAAATGTTGCAGCTGCAAACCCGTAGTATTTGAGTACATAGTAAATTAGATAGGTGCTATGAATGCGTATAGAAGCAAATGCTTGCCATGGCTTGAGCTTCCAGAAACCGCAGTAGGCTATAATCATTTACCTCAGCCCTTGAGTCTTTTCGATTTGTTAAAAAAGCAGGGTGGAACAGTAGCAGGACGTTTTCTTTTAAAATGCAAGCTATGGCTCGCGAAACACCCCAAATCTTCTTTAAATGACTCATAATACGATAACATTGTCTTGCAGGGAAACGCAATTATCAAACTCGCTCCTACATTCTGGTTAATTAAGCGTTTAAAATGCGACCTCAGATTCAAGTTTTTATGCCTGACACCTGTGTCAGGTTTATTGACACGCAGGATCAATCCGCAGTTTGGTAATCAGAATATGAATGCTAAGTAAAATATTAATATAATAGCTATCCGATTAAATACCTAGCTAACTTGGGTAAATTTCTGTGACTTTTAGGTGTCCAAAATTAATAACGTTAATTTGTTTTGTAATTGTCAAGTCTTGCCTCACCCATTAATTGTCACACTACCAAAATGTCATGTTTTTAAATATTTCAGATCTTCTCTTGTCACGGTGACCAGTAATCGAATGTTTCTGGCCAAAACCTATGCTTCAGTGAAAAGTAAACAAATTATATGTTTGTTAAATTTCTTCAGAATTATTGGGGATTCGGTACAAAGTGAATTCTGCAAAGTTTTCTTATGAAGTGTTGAACACTGAATGTGAAGTAAGTGTTCATGTTAATTATTTTTTCTCATTGCACATTCTTCATGTGCACAGTGCCTTTGGAGTTTTTTATTCTTCAAGATTCCAAACATAAATGCAGCAATCTTGTTTTCAAGATTATTATCTAGTAACCTTTAATAACCTAAATATTCACCCGGGCATCGACAACGACGATGGCGGATTAATTATTTAAATTCATAGTGAGTTCGCTGTTGGTTGAGCCAATTATTTTCGTTCAGGTCTTAATCGCACAAATAAATGATTAGAATTCAACTGCTTATTATTAGGGCAACAAAAATACTTTATAAAACACTAACTGGCCAGTAAGAATTTATTAGTGTTGTTTTACTAGTTTCTCTCAATTTCCCTTCTCTTCGGCACTTCAATATCCTTTATTTTGTCCATACCAGCTAGTTTTAATTAATATAGTCAGTTTTGTTTTATTTTAGCAGGCAAATGCAGCGAATCAATTTTATCTGAAAAACACGGCCAATCAAATGCTTCGTTCTTGATTATAACAATGAAATGAACACGGGAAAGGTGGAATCATAATGTACCATACGATACACCGTTGGTTAACCAACTGCTAATCCTAGTTAATAAATGCCCTGCAGTACTCCACGCCACTTAAATTAGGTAAAAAGTGTCGGCACATTATCAGAATGCCTTCATTATCAAATAAAGTCTAGGCAAAACCATCGTAACATTACAAATTAGAGGGTGGAATTAAGTAGTAAATGTTTTCATGCGAATACGGCCTAACTAACCATATCTGAATTGGCGGGAGACGAAATGTATTTATTTCTTTGGCTTGCAAAACTCCGATGGAAAAAGTGTTCACATAACTGGAATGGAGGGTCAGTAAGTCAAAACGTTGAAAAAAAGTTCTTTCTGTTTCAGTTTTCAGCAAAAATGAGGTTTTTTCTGTGACCGTTATTGATTTCGCTTCCCTGACAACGTCTCACCGATGCTCTCGCAGCCAGGATTATAAAGAGCCTAAAAAATCAGGAAAGATTTATATGTAAATTCCAATTGTGAGTTTTCCATGTAACTTTGAATATGACGCGGAAACCCTTGCTTTTGCCGCAAAGCACATGTGCATTTTGTTTCATCTGGAGTGTTTTACATTTTACTGTACCAACTCTCCACGAAAACCTTCTAACATTACCAGAGATTGTGTGACATCTCATTAGATATTCCATTTATGTGGTGTACCCAGATTGAGTCTTGGAAACTCTGTTGCTCTTAAAAACTAGCAATCTCTTCTCCTGAATTAGTGAACCTATTTATTCCTCCCCAACAACCATTCTGAGAAGGACGAAAGACCTTTTATTTCATTTCAACGAATACGCAGGAGGTTGCCCAGATTCTTCTATCAAACCAATTCGAAATAAAATCAGTAACAAGACTGCCTTATCAAGAAAACGACAACATTAAATACCAATACACAGTGAATATGTTATGGAGTGGAGGAGCTCGCCGCAGCATTAATAACAAGACAAAACGGTAAGGAGTCGAACTATCGTCACATTGTTTTCCAGACACGGACAACCAGCTTTTCATGGTCACGTCATTCCATTTGTCTATTTCCGTGATGACCCGTCATTCATGACAAATAGCGTGGTTCTGATCGCAACGTAATGTCGTAAAAAGAGGTTCCTACAGCGAGTGCTTGTGGCAAGTGATAAAAAGTTCAATTTCACATACACAATAATCTCTCTGTTCAATCAGGAGTGTGGATCCCGGAAAATACTGAAAATGGAGTTGGGTGGGTGGCTGTTGGGGAGTGTCTGAGTAGGAAGGCGATTGTGGTGGGCCTCCCAGTGGCACATGTAATACAGTCGCCAGCACGGTGGGTGGGTGGTCTGCTGCCATTTAAATTACGGTGGGGGTTATTTTCTTCTGTCGCTACCACCGAATTATTTATCAGCTCGGCGAATGTAATTGTTTTGCTCTTCTTACACCATCCATTTGGTGGATCTCTTCATTTGTTATAATATTCTTGTTGCGCAGTGCACGTTTACATCTTGATAAGAGTAAGGAGAGGTTTTGACACTGGAGAAATGGACTTTACTAGAAAGGTTAGCGCCGCAGTATGCCGCTTGCCACAATTTTGGAACAGGATTCGCCACGTGCAAAATAATGCAGGCTGGAGGTGAATTCATATCAGTTTCGTCTGTTTGGAGCTGTTTTGGCTGCTCTTGGCAATGATAGATTAGTTGTCCGCATTATTAGAAGCAAGCTTAACGGCCATTGATGACTCAGCACTCAGGGATTTGTGCCAATGACATTTCCGGAGTTGCGAGCATTCTGAGTTTAAGTATTAATGTTTAAATGTGGTTGGAAAGGCGGTGCGGAATCTCCCTCCTTGCATCTTTACTCAGCAAGTTTACAAACATCGAATAT
>LJIJ01000822.1:0-72453 GCA_001718145.1 Orchesella cincta | reverse complement strand
GCCTTTTATTCGGAGCAATATAGCGAAACAAAGTGGTTTTGCAATGCAATTTTTGAGGTTTTGTCAAACAACTCTAATAGCATGGGAACAACTTGGTGGAGACAACACAAGAGCACATTCTTCCAACAGTTTGGAAGAACTAACATGTGTGCATGCAGCCGATTCCCATTCCAACCGAGAAAATAGGGGAAAAATGTGGCTCTCCTTGAAGCTTTCTCAGGCCAACATGAGAAGCATGTGCTCATCCCGTTTCTTTCAAAGTTATGGGAACTTGTAAATAAGTACATGGGACGCTGTTGGGCTCATCCGTTGGAGGAGTAACAACAATGTTAGATTGCAATACGGAAGGATTTTGTGCTTTTTCAGAGGATCAGTAATAGCATTACTGACAATGAACCTATAAATAAGAAGGAGTGTAATAATATATAGGCCACAAAACAAGGAGTGCTCTGTTATGTAATGTGAACTCAACCAAGCAAGCTACTCTCTAAGCCGATGAGCAGTCATCTATTAAAACCTCTTTGGTATTTCCTTCCATCAAGATGTGTAAAGAAGTTGTTCATTGTTTTATTTTTTTTAAGAGGATAGGATACCATTCTTTCTTTTTTGCGTAGCAGTTGCTTTCCCGTTTTGATAGTAAAAATCGAAATGAAAGTTGTCCAAGTACGTAAAAAAAGCAGCAAAGTACTTAATACTTGTTTGACAGGGAGAGGGAAAAAAAGTGGGACATGAAAAATTGCTTGGTAGTAAGTAAGTATTATTATTGGTGAGAAATTTCGAGAGAAAGTTTGGGACGCGAATGCACATATTTTCGTCGTGATGATGATAGTTTACGTAACGTACGTCAAGTCACTTTGTGGAGTGGAGAAACGTGTCATCCGGATGCACACTGGGTGGTGGTTGGTACTGGTAAAAGTCCAAATATAACTTGCTCATAAAGTTGGAGTGGCAGAGGTGGGCAAGTTGGAATACCTTGTTATTATTGAAATTTTTTGCCAAGAAAAATGTTGGAGTAGTGGATGAGGATATTTTAAGCTTGAAACAGGTAACAGCTGCCCAGCTATGGCAGGAAATAAAGAACTTTTGATTCTGATTCGCAGTTCCATTCATTTTTTTTATTGAAACTTGCAATCGTAGTTGAAAATCGGAATGGTGGCGGGTGCATACGAAAACATCATTTTTTATGGTGAACAGTTGGCAGTGCAGTTCTCATCTCAAACTAAAAGATTTATGAGTTCGACAAAGCAATCTTTTATGGACTTAACTTCATGTTTAATTTAGAATGGAAAAGGGCCGCCTAATTTTTTTGCTACCAAATGTTCCATCGATAACAATCTTTCTCTTTGCTCAAATACTGCTAGAAAGTCGCATGTAGCACTTTTTTTCTTCAAAATGAAAGAACCTGATTGGATCGCAGAGTTTTGGGGAGCAACAGTAGACTTGCAGCAGCAAATTAATGAGACGTCAATAAATGACTAACATATAAGGAAGGCTTGCGAAACTTTATTGTGAATGTTTTTAATGGAATCGATGTAATTAGTCTAACAGCCATTTTATAACTTTTCGTTTTGAGCTGATTAAAACTTTTCACTTTCACTAAATAATCGACTGATTCGCTTCACCAATTTTCCTTTCATGAAGTCATGAATGCGGGAAAATGATTAAATGATGATGACTCTGGGAAAAAGTTTGGGTTTGAAAACTTTTTTTTATATCAAAAAGTTATTTGATAACGAACCTAAAACAGGGCGCGTGCCCACGCACACAATGTAGCCACACGGAGAAGCGATTGTAGTAGAGTCCCAAGGAAATTATATTGGGTAAATCAACACGTTTTCCAATTAATAGACCGGTATAAAATCATGTGTGTATAGCGATTATTAGCTATGTATGATGATACCTATGTATCGATATAAAATGCAGTCATCATGAATAGATGATTGTGTCCTTGTTTCTTTCCATATTATATCGCAATAGGACACTAACATGTTGAAGCGTGATAGAAGCAGAGCAACATCATCACATCAGTATTCACAATACCAGGTTACCTTTGCTAACCACCTATTCTTTGGATCAGCAGGATCCATATACCACCTTGCAGCACATCAACCTCAACCCGAAAACCGATCCAATCCAGCATGCTGCTGCTCAGTTTGTTCAGCAACCTACCTGCAACAAGTGTTCGTGCCGTTTTTCCCTACTCATCTTTCCTGCTTAAATGTCATTTATATGCATCAATACCGTACTCCAAACATTGCACAACCAAGACTCTCCTCCCTGTTTTATAATGCTGCAAACTAAATACTATCTCCACAGATCCGATAGGGAAAATGCCAGTGTGCAGTCGAATAGATAGGAAGAAATATGTATATTGAAAGAATATTTCTTGAATCAAATCATCTCATTAAAAAGATACGGTTGAAAGTTGAGAAACCTTTCACAATGCATCATGGCACTTGTTATCTAATATTAACACTCTTGAAACATTTTGGCTACAGCTACGCACATTTCCGTTTCAAACTTATTTCTTTGGGAAGATGATGTAAGCAAATGCAAACAAAGGGAAACGGTAATTAAGTGAGAATAAAATCATGCATAAATATGTAAAAAGTGTTAGTTTTGCGAAAGAAATATATTAGTATATTTGCTCAGCATTGTAAAACCCAACCCAGTCAAAAACGCAACCAAACTGTTTAATAGTTAGAGTGTACTTATACATAAGTTGATTTTTGTTATTATATCATGACGAAAGTATGCTAGTTCAAGCAGGCATAACAATATGAATAGTAACAATATCGTTTAAAAAGGTAGAGTGTATTGTTTAAACAGGCAAAATTGAAAGTAAATGGAGAAAAGGGGAGCAGCAACTGCTTGAGTAGTAGAGCTATAGGTTGTGTTTGCATAACAATATTATATTTTTTATATATTATGATGATGTGATCATTCAAGAAGAGCATGCAATGCATGGACAGATATAAAAAGAATTGTGAAAGGTACTCACACTCACATTGGATGTAGTATTGATGTTGTTTCCTGGCCTGTTCCGCCCTTGTCTCCTCGTCCAGCATGGAGTTGTACATTTCGAGTTTCCTCTGAAGATCCACGGCATCGTCGACCTCGACTTCGGAAGTCCCTGTATGAATAGAAGAAGAAGAACATTGTATGGGAGTATTTCTTGGACCAGGGATCTCATCATCGTCCGTATCACAATGCACCCAACTGTCAACTCCATAGTAGTAGTAGCAATAGTAGTAAAAGTGGTTCAAGTGGTTTTCATAGCTAGGCCAGTTGCTCATGTCACTACTTGGAGGCCTATCATGAAAACCTGAACTGCCGGGGCTAGTTCGCCTAGGCCGAGGAGCATTGTTTTCTCCTCCACTAAATGGAAATCCGCCTGTTGGCCCACTTTTATGCCGAGGCTCATCTCGATGTTGATGCTGTTGTTGCTGATGATGATGATGATGTTGATAATAACTTTGTTCTCGTTGTTGTGACCACATCCCGCCTTCCGTCCCTACTACCCTTTAAAAGAGCGTTCCAAGTAGGTTCTCTAGTTTCATTGTGTGCTGCGACCCTCATTCATTATCTTACTTTTTAGAGTCTTTCACTTCATGAACACACATAATATACAGTCCACATTTTAATTACAAAAGATATTACTCTCATTAGCGAGAGGATTATTGTCTTTTATGAGCGTATTAGATGGAGGGTAGACAATTGTATCTGTAGCAGCAGCTGTCATCCAATTACCACTGTGCATTATATACTGGCATTCTTATAATCTGATTGACTAGTTCACGAGAAACCCCAAATCTACTATACTGTATATTTATTTTTCTCCGTGTATTTAAATTGAGACCGTTAAACTCAGACATGACATTATTCTTTCATAGTCACTACCAAGTGGAAGCACAGTATATGAAGACTCCTCCTTGCATGTAATTACTTTTTTGATGATACTAAACTTGACCTTAAATCAGCTGCTACGATCAAAAGAAAAAAAGACACCCTGAGGTAGGAGCCCCTCAGGGAAAGTTGAAAGGAAAACATATGTATCTATCTTGCTCCTTGCACTTTCTCCTTTGTAAAATGGTTACTGTCTCCCTCCACACTTATCACCAATTTCACAGAACAGCACCACAATCATATACATACATGGGAGCACCCCACGACTAACTAGGAACAAATGTACGTACGTGGCTATATATGTATCTGTATGTCTAATATGTATGTACAGTCAAAGTCAAGCAACTACACAGCAGGTTGTAAACATTTTCCTGAGGTCGCTCTCTTTCTGTATCTGGATGCGTGTCTGAATATAAAATGAGAATGAATGAATGGACGTCAGGCGACAACGGGGAGAGAAAGAAGAGTAAGATGATGATATGATGTTTATGGTCATACCCAAAGCGGCACAAAATATATCACTCCTTTCTCTCTCCTCTCTCTCTGTCTCTGTTTTTTTGTGGTCGACGACGACGACGACACGATACTTTGGTTATCATTGTGTATGGGTGCAAGCAAGTGCTCTTTCTCTCACTTTCTCCAGTCCATGCACGCCACACCACAAACATATGATGACTTGCTTATAAAGAGCAGCAGAAAACTAGAGGATTTTACAAGAAAAGCATGCATGCAAGCATGTAAGCTGCTCCTCTCAGTCCCAGCACTAAACCAATGTGCACTACCATCATATTATCACCATATACTTCACTTCATTCTACTAAGTATTAGTTTTTTTTACTTACTCAACTTTCTTCAGCTTATGCATCTATTCCTACTACTAAGTAAGCACTCTGCCTATTTGCGAAGAAAGCATGCATTCATAGTTCGTGTGTACTTAACAAGTTATAACAAACATAACATGTGCAAAAATATGTAGACTTTTCTTCAACTTGTGTGTAGATTGTAGATGAATCGGTTCATGTAATAAGAGTGTGTATGTTCTGTAGGGAAAAGGCTGCTGCTACTCTCCTCCTGTTCCGTCTGCAACAAGGACAACGAGTCGACGGTGGTGGGACGCGGGTAGCAGATTATTATGGAAGAAATAAAAAGCTACGGAATCCCGTGGGTATTTTGTATGTTGTGCTTATGTAACTTGCTTCTCCTGTGTGCTTTTATTCTCATGCATTACTTAAATATTATTTGTTTCCTACTTTTTTTTCCTCGAGAGTTTGAGCTACACAAAAGAGAGGAAGCTGAAACGAGAGACTGAAAGTGTGCAAAAGGATATACCAGTTTAGTAGAGTGGGATAGCGAAGCAAAGCCGTTTGAAGCAGGAAAACACCAAGATAAGCAGAAAAGTATGGGAGAAAGAGAAAGCACACCTTTAAAAAAAATGGGGATCCGGATCTTGATCCAGTCTAAGTTTGAAGCCATGTATCTTGTTCTGACACGCACAATTCAAAATGATGGAGTAAAAATAGAAAATATCGTAAATTCTTCCAATTCTATTGGGGCTGACGGAAGCAAGCCCTAGTTATTGGCTTTGAGTGGGCTTCAAAAAAAAGTAAGTGGAGGTGACTATCAATAAGATGGGTCGAGTGATTGGATCGGATCCTAATTTTGGATTTGGAGAAAGCACACATTTTGCAAGGAACAGATATTATGCATTTTCTATTTAGGTATGAGTTGAATTGACTAATGCAATTTTCCTGTTTTATTCCAACTGACAGTTTCAGATGACAGGGAAGGATACCTGGTTTAAAATGGACGTGTGGATATATATGTAAAAACGAAAGTGAATTGGGGTGAGCCATATTCGTTTTCTTACTTGGTTGATATATACATCAATTGTGATGCTCGCTTATTTTTTAGTTTCTAGAAATAAATAGTATGGCTGTCACGCTAATACACAATCTGGCCACGAAGAACAGTAGAACTTTGTGTAGAATGTTCGTGAGTTGGACTTGGACCTAGACAGACTAAGTATATCCTTGCCATTCTTTGTTTAATTGCGTTTTATTTATTCGACATTTACTCACATTGCACTATTGTGAAGCTATTGTGTAACTTGACCGTTATTGACATTAGCAGGCATAGCATGTGCAGTGCATTCTATTTTTCTCCTCACACAAAGGCAAGCGTCTCTATCAGTGAATTTATAAAACGGAATTTGTTCTTCCCAGGTTAAACGAACTTTGGCATGAAAAAAAAACTCGTGAAAATATAATGCCTCTATTCACGCGTCAGAAAACTCGTGGTTAGTCGGTCAGCGT
Organism: Orchesella cincta; assembly: GCA_001718145.1. Classification (NCBI taxonomy): domain Eukaryota; kingdom Metazoa; phylum Arthropoda; class Collembola; order Entomobryomorpha; family Orchesellidae; genus Orchesella; species Orchesella cincta. Next base: position 66,235 of record LJIJ01000822.1, on the reverse strand, counting down.
CATCATAAACTTTCCAATGCAATTCCCACATAATATAACTGCATTAAGTATGCCCACCATCAACTCAACCCCAATGAAATGAAAGAAGGAGGGAAACTATGTATGCAAGATTTCCTTTTAGGAGCTCCGTGTGTGGTCACACAGTCCAAATATATTTCCAACTACAAAACACGATCACGATATTCGAGTTCACGAACAAAAGCATCCGTTTCTCGAGACCATTTTATTATATTTAATGTTCTGCTTCTGGCTCCACAAAGAAGAGTTAACCAGGTGATCTCACATTCCCTAAATACCAGCACAAGGCAAGGTGAAAGCAAATACGGGGGTTTCTTCAAAAACATAACATACAGCGATCCCTCTCTTTCTTTCCACTCCACTTATTTATTTCTCCTGGCTGAATTTTCCGGTTAGTCACATATATCCATATTCATACAGAGCAGAGCGAGCAGTTTTCAGGACGTCTCGTGTTATGTTGAAAATAAAATGAAAGGGAATACTAGAGTAGAGACTCCTTCCACTTAACATTGATGGAGCGTGATGTGAAGCAGTTTTAACAACCTTTAGAGAGCTCTCCCTGGCACATATTTGCATACATTTGCTCTCTCTCTCCAGCCATTTCCCATTTTGTGTTCTAGGATTATTAAGACAACGAACTTAGTTAGGTTTACTACTACTAGTATATCTACCTGGCTAAATTCATTCGCGAAAAAAGTGTCCCAGTATTATTAGCATGTTTGTAATCCATTTGAGAACATGTTAAAAACCTAAAAGAGGGGAAGTTGCAAGGACGGGGAAATGCGAGAATGGGAAAGTCTGAAGAAATCTACTTACAATAAACTCACACACGCGCTCCCTTCTTCACAGTAAACAAAACAAAGAAAGAAAGAAAGTTGAAATGGAAATCAAAAGCACACTTTTTCTGCTACATGGACAAACTACAAAAACACACTTATGCTGTAGAAACAGAAACATTCATTGTAGTAGTTTGCTTACAAAATGATATATTGACCTGAGGCCAACATGGAAGCTATACCATTCAAGTGGATACGGGTATCAAAACTTATCATAAGTATCACATTATTTTATGCACTATTTTTTTCCAGATACATGTGTTGTGGGGAGGAGAAAGAAGGTTGTTCTCTCACTGTCTTGCACTACCTCATTTTTAATGAAAAGCCTCAGAATGACTTTTATGCGTGTGTGTGGGAAAGTCAGTGGCTCCATCACCTGAAATCACTTCACGCTTCGTTTCGCTGTTCAACGAGAGACGACTAAACCTTCAGTTTTCCTATTAATGTGGGACTCTAGTAGACCGGCAAATAGGAGAACATTAGGCAAACAAATAAGTTGGCGCAAATACATGCTTCTCGCACACTTGTCAGCAGGCTTATATGCATCGAAAAACGTACGTATCGTTACGTTTTGGTTTGGTGTACGTGTCGGGGTTACCCAACCAACCACTGTACTTAAGAGGTTTCTTCAGACATGGAAGAACGAAAAGGTATATGATGATGAAAATGGACGGACGTCCTGTTGCCCAATCTCGGCTCGAATGGGTATGTTGATGTATGATGACTAGTGAGGGTTATTTAATCCTGTCACGTCACCGAGGACTATGTTTGTGTGGCTTGGTTTTTGTGAAGTAGTATAAATATATTGTGGAAATGACTATGGCTTTAATTCGCCATTGTAATTTAAAATCATTTGTTTTTGTGCAATTTCTTTAAAGAAGGAGATTTACGAGTGGTTCCGACGCTCAAATTATAATGCAGAACCACTTGCGTTTTGTTAAACTTCACGGGGAGAAAGTTCAAGCTTGTTCGTTTTCCTTTAATTTTCAATAAACTTGAGTTGACATGCATGCATCCATGCGCATGGAGTTGGTGTGCATTGGTATTTCATGGGCTAGTTGCATAATGTTTGTGGATTGTGTGAGGGGTACTTACGCTTACCGTATGGGAGTTCGAATCGGGCGTCGATGAGAAGAGCGTGGCCCGTTGGAGTCTTTGTCCCAACCACCTGTCCATCCCGCATTACCAACTCGGCATCTAAGGACAGCCATTGACCGGTTCCGTTCAGAACCTAAAATGATAAAACATTATAATAGAAACGGTTTAATTAGGATTGAGCAAACTCTTGTTTAATCTTCATGCCACAGTAGTTTAAACTAACAACCGTTAAATTTCACTCATTCTGTAGATTTAATTTCGTCATTTTATACGGCTCGTTAAATTTGTACATTCACCATTGTAAACCAATTATGTTTCTTTGAGTTATGCTGTCAAATCATTTATTTTGAACTCACCCAGTTGGCATGTTGAATGTCTTTTAAATGCAGCCAGTGGTAGCCCACTGAATTGTCCCACATTCGTCCACTCGCCCATACTTCGATCAGTAAGCCAGCATCCAAATTATTGAGCTCACTGTGGGTAAATAAACACAATAACAAAATTATTGTAATGTATGTTAATCGAGCTTGTTAATGCTCAAGAACCGTAGCTAATTAGGACATTTTATTCGAAATATGTAAAGCAAGTGTTTTGTCAGACTACTTTACATACATGATTATTCGTAGATTTATTATTTCAACAGAATCTGTGGGATTAATTTGTTTAATGTATTACAATTTGCTTTAAGCCTTTAATCTTTCGAATTTCACCTTGTGAAGTGCAAAAACCTGTAAATATCATACTATTTGACATTAAGATGAAAGCCCGGATATTGTTTTTCTTCTTCCGCCAAGAACCAAACAATTTTTCAAGAAGTACAAATTGCTGCCAAAAGCCACAACTTTATTTGGAGCATGGAATGCACCAGAGTGGAAACGCACTCCATGCACAACGCCATTATGATTTCACCCACATCTTTTTTTTTGCAATTCTATTCACCCACAGGATTGCATCCGCAAAAAGTTGCTTCTTAGTGGTCTGCCTTGACCTAAAACTGGCTCCACGGAACTTTGGAATGGCAAACTTTTTATGTGAATCGCTAATTTGAGCAAACACAAAAGTCAGAAAAATCATCTTCTTGAGAAGTATTGAGTTGCAATAGGTATTTACGGTAACATGCGCACATAAGTAGGTATGATTATTGATAAAACTATTATTAGTGTAGATTAAAGAATATGCTCTGCTTCTTGCTTGGAATTGGAAATCAACACGATAATACCCCATTATTTCAGTTCCTTTAGCCTTCATCGTATTCCAGAAAATCCTACTCAGCCCACACAGTATAAATAGGAGATTGAATCACTACAATTCGAAAGGAAGCGTTGAGTTGTCTGTTATGTTGGATGAAAGCAGAGTGATGAGATTTCACTCATGAATTTGGAATCACAGGATGATGCCTCTTTGCTTCTGAACCCCGCTCTCAGCTTGCTCCAATAATTGGTATGTCAATTCAAGATGTTTACCAAGGAATCTAATATGATCAACCCATCCCTTTAATTTGAAGCCTTGTCTCAAACATATGCCATCATCCGCCCCAACAACATGCCATGCTTTCCTTCTCCACTCAACAATTTCATACTGTCTGCTTTTCCTGAGCTGCTGTCTGATTGAGAGTGAAAAGAAATGCGGACGATAAAACTACCAAAGATCAAATCAACTTTGCCCTTTCCTTCTGAATAGCAGGGCAGTAGAGCATCACAAATTATCCATTGTCAATCAGCAAAAAGTTGTCGTCAGATTTATCCATTTCATTTCACAAAAATGGGAAAATAGAGCAGACAGTCTGATGCGTCTTAAGAACCAAGTTGTTATCGGTGGTGCTGGTGTTTACGTCTTATTTGGCGTAACTATACCATTAAGGTCTGTACCCTATAGTTAGTTTGCTCATCAAAAGGTGACTCCAATAGTGGGTGTGTATTGGGAATTAGTTTGCTAAGGTCAGATGACATCTGAAGGACAACGGACAAACAGCGTTAACAACAAGACAAGCCAAGCAAGCTGAAAAGACAAGAGTTATGATGACAAACACTATCCATCTGTTTTGAAGAAGCAAGTAAGTAAGTGATGTGCAGCCTAATAAATTTATGTGAGTGTCCCAAGGCCACCCTACTATCCCATTTTGTTATCCTTTATTACAAAGATAATTTAAAAACAGGCCATAAGTAGTCATGTCATTGTTCGGTCACATCACATCTAATATTTTGATGGTGGTTTGTGATAATCACAATACTATATACTCTCCTTCATGACCATGATGATGGTAGGGCATAGGTTCATCAAATGACGAGTTCAGAGTGTTTCAGACAGAAATGTGTAACTTTCTTTTAGCTTGACTACTTAGATGCCTGAGCCTGGCCTAGTCCCTTTTATTGATCCCACTTGAGTAGAAAACTATTCATAACGATATAGTTGGAATGGAACAAGACGGCGACACATATATAGGTTTTATAGATTCTATTTTGGAAGCAACTCATTTCGCTTGCTTTCCCACTTGCCTGGCAGCTAAATGTTAGCAATGAATGACATTACCAGAAGAATTGTATCACGTAACCGGAGTACGTTACTTACACGGATGCATTAAGTATGAGGGAAAAATTTGGGAGGTAATGCCTACACTCTATGTGTCATGTAATGGGAGCTGCCGCAGTATGTTGTAATGTAATGCTCTAAGAAGGAGTAGCATCCGATAAGAGGAGGATGCTCTAATGTTATGTTATGGCAAAAAAGAGCTTCAAAGGGAATCACAACACCCATCATTGTTGTGTTCAAGAAAATGGCTATAGGGTCATCAACAGAAAGAGGAAGGTTAGAAATTGGGAGGAACATGTTGCTATTTATTATCAGTATATGCATAGCATAGTGGTTGAGTTTTATATGGACTCGCGAAAAAAGTGCATCAACAACAGCTTCTTTTCATCTGAAAAGTGATACGATGATGTGAACGAAAAGGGAAAGAGCAAACAGGAAAAGAGCTACATCTCCGGCACATTTTGCAAAATTTTAGTAGGGAAAGCATAAGGTTCTCTAGAATCTATACAATGTGGGCACCAAACCAATAGAGTTAAGGAAGATAGACGGTTTTTTGCTCCCCTTTTTTCCTTCCCACTTTTCTTACAACATACTTTCCCATTTCCTGAATATACTGTTGCTGGTGCTCCTGCAAAGGAATCCTTTCTGATGATGATCATGATCATGGTAGTAGTGGTATGGTGGTGCGGTGCTGGGGTCTAGAACATCTTACATCTTTACAAGAGCACATGTCTACAAGCATGGCACCACGGCTCGTGCCTTATGACATTTTGAGAGCTAGAAAAAAGATAGGAGTTACTCGGAGTGGGTGATATGAAATGAGAATGGAACAACACGCCTATCTTCCCTTCTTTCTGCATAATAATATTGGCTCTACAATATTTATTATCGTGCTTCTCCGGCTCAACTGACAGGCACAAAAAAGTGCAGTTATATGTATTATGTTCGAAGCAAATAAATAATATACACCTTTCACCATTTGCCATTTTAATGATGTATCACGCAAATTGAGATGCTTACAAGTACAATTTAGTTGTAGATTCAAATATTTTTTAAACTCCCATTTTCATTTAATATTTCTATATGATCATGTGGACGTCGACGTTATTTTTTACAGATATAGTAAAAAAAATTAAAAATGTAGGTCATTAACCAATTAGAAGTCCGTGTTATATCGTAAGATAATGTCATATAGCTCCGCTTGAAATTTGATTCAAATCCACATTTTCCATGTATATTTTCTTGTTTTCTCTGCACATTCATATTCTCTCGCGGTTGCAGGTCGATTGTAGGTTATTTTTTATTAAAAGCAGTATCAGCTCGAAGGGCGGAAATATGAATCGCAAGAAAGGAAATGACGGTGGATGGATGGTGTTAGGAAGTCAGCACTGCTATTGCTTGTACGTATGTACGTAGCTCATTTAAAAAAAAGCTAGTCATACCAAATGATTCTACTTTCCCTTTTCCCGTATCTCATGCTGATGATTTGTTTCCACGAACATTTCCTTTTCCCTTCAACATCACATCTGCTCACTGTTCTGTTCTTTCATGTGTAGAACATCATGTTCATCATGAAAATGACTATATGAGCATGTGTTTAAGGTATGTACAGGATATAAGCATGACTAACTCTTTGGTGCATGTGCGTGCTATCTAGCGTGCTAATGCTACTTTCCTTCTACCACCATGCCACATCAAAACTACACAATACAATTCTACTAGTACACCATGTTACGATTTACTTTTAATCCCTTTTCCTCATAAAAACATCCATTCAATTCATTCAATGTGGGTAAAATAGAAAGGAGAACTCCTTCAACTTTCTTAGAATGAAAACGGCTTTGTCTCATCATAGCATGACCATAACCCTCCAAAAAGTACGCATTCGAAGTGAAATAACATGACAAGAACAATTTTCACCAAAGCGGGTGAATGAGAAAGTGTATATAGAACCCTATAATTTAGAAACACTTTCAAGCGTAGATGCACTTTAAAAATTAAAAGTGCCCAAGTTTTTCAAAGCCAGCTTTTAACTTACGATCAATTAGCAACATATTTAAAGCCTCGTATAACTTACAGGGAGAGGCGGAAGCTTCCCATTTCATGATGGCATTTAGCCTATTTTAGGGAAAATTAATGCACACTCCATCATGTTTCTTGTGTTGTATATAATGTAACATAAAATTACAGTGCATGTTCCTTCCTACGTACGACGACGAGTGAACGTCCCATCCTCTTTATATTCCTCCTACTTCCATCCAAATGAACACAATGAAAATGTGATGAAGAAAAGTACTAAGCATGTACATAATATACCGCATATTATGGACTATAGTTATGTATATTAAAATTCTTAGAGTTTTTACAAAGTTTGGTCAGGAGGAAACCCAACAATAAAAACAAAAGATTCAAAACACAATGCTTGTTTTCTGATACTCTCTCTCTCTTTACACTCAATGTGGTAATGCTCTGAGTCTCACTGCTGTTCATTTATTGAATATAAAGACCCAAGAGCCAGGGAGAGAATGCCCAGTAGAAAAGTTAAGAGGCTGGAGCGAGAAAGAAGCCCACAACAAATTTCCTTTCAGTTTCAGCACAAAATAATTTTGGTTTTGGCCACATGAACTATGCGGGCTAGGGGATGTATCGAACATCGTTTTTGTAGCGGAGAAAGTATATTATGCATGAGCATCAATACCACATGATACCTAGCTACTACCCCTCCCCTTCTCTTGCACCATTTATCAGGCTGCACATTCCACATTCATTGTTGTTGTACAAAATGAAAGTGTTTTTTCATTTGCTCAACTCGCTGATAGTCATTCTGGCCGACGCCAAAAACGGATGTAGTGAAGTAGGCGGGGAAACTAAATGGAGTGGATTTATGGGCATTAAGTGAAGCTACTCAATTGTCATAATTGTAATTGTAATATCCAATCAGCTAGCAACCTTCAAACATGTAAGATCATCAGATTAGCTAGATTTGATGGGGTAAAAGCTCAAAAAATTTGCAGACTGGCAATCATGCTCCGACATGCATGAAAAATGGAGTAAGGGCATAATTTATGTATTTGTAATCCCACGTTTTAATACGATTTCTCAGAATAGGAAACTTTGCCATCATGATCTGCTGTATTGCATGTGAAACAGGTTCTGATATTATTTTATTTCGTCGTGTAGCCATGCATAAATTTGTGAAGTACTAGCTTAGACTTTATTGCAACGCATCCTGTTTTACAACAGCAACGTTTTGAGAAGGAAACAATATTTCGCTGAAGAGTGAAAAGGCCTTTATTTGCAATCCTATGTGTAGTTATGTTTTGTGATGTTTGTTAAACGGGATGTGTACACTTTCCCAAGATCCATAAACGTTTTTCCATGATATCTCTCCCGTTCTACTCAACTGCTTGTCGGACAGAAACTCCATAAAAAAGGAAATTTAGGAAGAAGCCGAAGGAGGCATCCAGACCCATAAAGGAGACAGTGATGAGAAAAAAATATAAATTACTGCTGAGTTCCAAGGTCTTCCCTCTTCTTCGTAGCAGACTCGACTCGACAGCCACAGTACCTACCGGTCTCCAACCAAAATAGCTCAGCACTGCTGGCACTTAAGCGCACAGTATTATTCTGCTTTGTTCTACTTTATTGTCTCCGTGTTGAGAAGGAGCACCAACTCAGACTTGACTGGACTTGGAGTTAGTTGGGCTCTGGTGGAAAATCATTCATTGTGATGTAAATGTAACTACACTCTTCCTCTCAGTCAGAGAGAAATCTTTAACGAAAGACAAGAAATGGAGACGGACTTACAAGACTTGAAACATTACTCATCGATTGTTTCAGCTAAGACGACTGGCTCAAAGCTTCGTATCACAAGACACTGATTTTCAACTAGAAACAACATGAAAAAGCTGTTTCAACCAAACAACAAGCCGATTCTCTTGGTGGCACCAACCCAGCCAGCATCCAGTACAAGATTTTCTTGTAACCACTTTCGGGAAGGGAAAATCAACCACCCATGAAAATAAGAAATTGCTCAGCAAACGAGCAGACACTACATATATATACGTATGCAAGGAAATAACATGCCAACTAGTTCACATATCTCCTTTCATTACTTTTACTTCCTCTCTAACTTTTACGAACAGTACAAAATTCTTGAGTCCCAAAAATCCTTTTAACATTTTTTCCCCTGTTTCACTCTATCTACATTAACAATATCAGATTGTCTTGCTTTGTAAGTTGGAGCCTTAAAAACGTAAATGAATCACTCAATCTGTAAACATGGCCCCATTAAATTGTTTCCTTTTCTGAGAAATCCAAGATTTCACGGTTGTGAATGGAGAAGACGTAGTCATTTCTTATCCAATCACCCTACTTAGGACTGGGTTGGAATGGTTTTATTGATAAAAAGATGAAATGTCAAAGTGCTCCAATGATAAAAAGTTTCTAAAAGAAAAAAAATGTCAGTCAGTTCTAGCTCCTAGGAAGAAAATATGAAATAGGAAGTAAAAAAGGAAGGAAAGCCAGGCACCACCAGCTCCTCTGCTACTTGGAACTGAGCGTGGGTGGCTGTATTCTCTCATTTACCCGGAAGCTCTTCTAGTTAGCTCAGTAGGTTATTAAAGGGGTACCTGCTGATAATGAAATGTATTCATTTTCAGTCATTCAACTCAACTGGGGCAAGAGGAGCGTGGGCTATTAGTTCCACTTTGTCCCTTTTGATCTTGCTTTTATGTTTGTGAAACGAGTTTCATTCGCTATGAAGAGGAATATGACTGGAAATAATTTTTCTCATGACTTTTCATTCTTTACAACTGCAACTTTCAAATGAGCAGTAAGTATCATTGATGTAGGTATGGGTGTAGCTGAGCACTCGTAAATCCTTTTCAACTGTATTTGCTAATGACGGAAACTCAAGACTGGGAAGTGTTGTGTGGCTAATTTTTTCTTGTGAACAACTTGTACGGATTTATGATTCATGGTTGAAAACTCAGGAAAAACATGAGTGATTTATGTAGTTAACATGGCTGCACGTCTCCGTTCATGGTGATTTTCGATATAATGGGCAACAGTCACCTTCACCACCACTCGTTTGGTCACGTCGAAAATTATTCAGAAGGAGTTTAATGAGACGACAAAATTGGTATGCGATTGGGGCATGAAATGAAAATGAGCTGCATGATAAATTGAGAAATGAGCTAAGCAGAAAGGGAGTGAACGGTGGCGCCGAGATATGTGTGAGATTATGGATAATGTTACTGTATCCGCTACTGTGGCAGCTGCATATGAATTTCAAGGTCACGGGTTGCCAAAATTGTGCATATTAAATCTCATTATTAGCGGTATATACAGTGTCCGTTTTCATCGTTTGCGAAGGCAACTGTTTTATTTGTTGTCTAAGATTATGAAAGTCGCACAACTCTTCTTTACCTACTTCAAAACATCGTAAGTCGCAACGTCAAACGCACCTACCGAATTTTTAAAAATCTTGTATTTTTCAGTAAACACCATCGTCGTCGAAATGATGCATAAAAATTTTTCAGAAATGTACACCGGGAAGAATAGGATATTCTGACAGTAACCTCAATATTTACACTCGGTTGAGTTAAGATCTTTATGTAATCAAAAGGAAGAGACGAATCATATCCTGAGACTAAAATGCTGCAAGTTCGTAGCAACCCAACAAAGGCTGCTTTCATTCCAGTCACAAAACATCATGCTTTCACCAAATATTGAATTTATCATCCAATCTAACCCAAATTCTAGAATTGAAATATATGCAAAATTATTGAGAATTTCACCAAAGTGAAGCCAAAAACCATGTCTACAGTTTCCTCTTCACAGTGTTTCAATCCAAGTCCAAGTCGTACCCGCCTGGAGCATGTTTTGAATGACGCTTCCTGCGGAGAAAATTAATTCGTTGTGCCAGTGCAGTGTTGTACCGTAGCCAAATGAAAAATTGGCTTTGAATAGTCCTGATTGGGATTGCTTACAGCAGCGTGTTATAATATCAATATTGTTTCTGAGAACTTTATTAATAATACGCAGCCAATGAATAGCAATTGACGTCACCCAAATCTCATCTTATGTCGACCGTCGACGGAAGGATGGTTAAAAGTAGGTATAGGTTAAAGTTAGCTACGTAAATTGATTTTAGCCACCTGTTTATAAGATTATATCAGCGCATCATCATCTTACTTATTTTAGCATTAAAACTCCAAGATGACTAAAAAGGAGTAGCGTTCTTGTGAATTTAGAGCATCTACATTAACCGAATTATATTTCAAGATTGTATGTATAGCATACATAACGTGGCATAAAAAGCTTCTTCTGGGAACAATATTTTTAAGTTACTCAAAGGAAGTAAACACGTTGCCCAAGATATATTTATAGTACATCCAAAAAAGTCAGCAATGTTTAATTCAACAGATCAAAATCGAAATCTGGCAGATGTCTTCATGGATGAAAACATCACTTTTATATTTATGCAAGTATTCAGCTTCCCTCGAGCCAAAATAAGCTTCATTTATTGGAACTGCGAGAGTCAGCAGAGGAGGGGAAAAAACCCGTGCATACCAAATGCATATCACGAATTCATTACAAAATCAGAGAGTCAGCCAGAAAAGAACGGGGGAGAAAAAGAACTTTCACTTACTTTCTACCCACATCATGCCATACCAGCAGAGTGGAGGAGCTGCAATTGGGATTCAAATGCATGGACAGAAATAGAATCGATGTGTGTGGTTTTATAGTTGAAACGTCGGTTTCCCACCACCAATTTCCATATTTATCTATTGTTCTCACCAACTCAAGTGGTTGGGAAAGCCGTGACGGCAATGGGAACCCGCACACACGAAAAATGGAGTTAATACTTAAGATACATAATAGCTCAAACCTTGAGAATGAATGGAAGCCTGGTAAACCTATTATCACGTTCCTTTTCACAGTAAAAATATGGTGAAAATTTATGAAATGCGATATCAATAGGGATGGATCCCCACACAATACGGAGCTGTTTTGAAGGATTCTCACGAACAATGGCGTCAGTTGTCAGCAGCATTGTATTGCAGGTCTACATGTAAAGCGATTGTTACTCAAAGTATTTTATATGCAGATTGAGAACAGTAGTGTGGATGACAGTTGATGAAAAACTGTTACATGTTAACACACCTTTGGGTTTACACAACAGTGACCTCCACAATTTAGCATGGGTAGTAGGTATCTACAGTCATTTCCCTGCTGTTCAAGAGAAGTATTTTTACTGAATAATTAATGTCTGCTGGAGTTGACTACATCTTGGTTCTCTAGAGTGGAGCAGCAGACGAATCAGATACACTATCTCTTCCCTGTATCACCGGAGAATGTTCTAGGTGTGTAGACACAAATCTTTGGTGCATGGTGAAAGTCAACATTTTACACTCCGTTCATTCTGATTAAACAACAGAAACTGCTGCTAACTGAAAGAGTGGGATATGTAGCGGGAAAGGAGTGGATTTTGGCTGCCTCACAAACCTTGGTCAAAAGTTGACTAATGTTGAACACTTCAATATAGACTTGGAACGGGGCGAGCTCGTGGTTTGTCAACTAATGGAAAGTTGCCAATTCTCCCGTAGGAACCAAGGCAAGGCCCTCCATAATTCACCTGTCTCAACTTTCAAGCAAAGGGATATTTCCTTAAATCCATGTATCCAATATGCTCCATACTTCATCCTTATGAATCTATTTATTATATTCTTTGTTAACAACTGTAGTGTAACAAGGCTGATCCGTCAAGGCACTGAACCGTTTGCTACGCCTTTCTTGCTAGTGCTTAGCCTTGTCAAACCTCCCTTTTTGACTGGAACACTCTGGAATCTCAATAAGATTCAGACGTGCAGATTCATTCCCAACCATTCATTTTTCAGCCTCTTACTCATCCACCTAGAGTATAAAGTGTATCTATTATAAATGCAAAACAATAACTTGCAGACTTTCGCTATAAGAAAAACTATTGAGCACAAGTCCCTTTCATATATGGAGTCATGAACACCAATTTTTGATTATAAGAGAAAAAATGGTAAAAAAAAGTTGGAATTTGGAGCGTAGCTCTAAATCCATTCCATCAGATAAGTCGATCATATACGGAGCTCCAACCTCCTCTATCAATCTGAATCACTTGCAATCTCCACTTCATCCGATGAGCTCCATTGAACACGCTTCCTATTTCTTTCAGTTATTGTAAGTGAATCGAGAAGTGGGAGAGACACAAAAGGGTACGCAAAGGTGAAGCTTAACCCGTTTGCTCCCTCTTTATATGAGTGTGTGGTACTCTACTTTTAGCAGCAGTTCAAGTTGGAAAGCTAATGTATCCCAATTTTCATTGGGAGATTTTGTAAAGAACGAAAAAAAGAGATTGGAAAGGGTCGTAACGAAATGGTAATTGTACCATACTGTATTTGATACTATTGAGGCTATAATGGCCCCATTCGCAATATACCTAACATTGCATTACCCAATCTTCAGATCTATGATGACGATTGTGTAGATTGCAGATTTACACAATTCCATTTCACTCCTTTGAAATGGAGTTTAAAGGGAATTTATAGGTTACTGAGACTCTAACTACCGGTGTTTCGAGAAAATAATGCAACCAATAATATGAGCATAACATTACTTTTGTAAATTAAATTAAAGTTGCAGTACAAAACAATACTTTTGTTCGATTGAGACTCACAATCTCTATGTGTAAGAATTAGACGTTCTTATAAAATTACAGCAAAAGTAAAAAAAATCAAGATGTTAGATGTGTCGTTCCTTTTGTCGATTGTGCGAAATAAATATTATTATTATTTAATAATGATTTGAATATGGGGAATGTTGAGACAGTGTTTCTTTAAGAATTTGAACAATTTACTGAACCTGTCTGCAACCGCAGAGTTGCAATTTAATAAACCTCTGTTTAACATACTTGATAGTGTCAGAATTAAGCAACTGTCAACTTCAATTCGTTTTGGGTTGGATATTCTACACGTACTTCAAAAGTTCAACAACTTTCGAATGTAGTCAGATGGAAGAAACTAGATGAATCTTATTCATCATAGTAAAAAGTTTTTTTTCCTGGTCCATCTTTTTGACTATATATAGATGTACATATTTAAACCTCAAAATAAATGTTTCTCTGAGCATGATATGTAAGATCCCTTGAGAAAAATTGTCTTGAAACTGACAGCCATAATCATATGGTGTTTCTTTTTATACCATAAAATAGTACATATTCCCTTGTTAGTTGTACCTGGTGGTACTTCTTCAATACAATTATCAGCCCTTCTCCTCCATGTGAGTATGAAACTCAGTCGGGCGGATGCTAGTAAGTAGTCGCAGAGTAGCCCTTTACCACGTCCCCTGAATGAAGCAAAGTTGAATGGATGGCTGAGATGAGACTTGCCTCAGCTAGTAGAAATTAGATCGATTTTTTTCTCGCTCTGGAATTTGGGCAGGCTAACCTAGTCAGTATTCGATTTCAGAGGAACCAAACTCGTTTCCCATTCTCCAACTTTATCCAAAAGAGAAAGTCAAAGCCAAAGCTTCCTATAAAAACTATAACCCTGCAATGGAGCTCCTAAAACCAAGAATGGAGCTTTCTTTTCTAGGCCGACAAGTACGTAAATAGGCAGCACCCGGCCAAGCAGAGTCCGAATAAAAACCAAAATCTTGTGAAAGTGGCAGTGGTTAGTAATGGAATAGCTTAGTTCGTGAAAGCATGGGGATATAATGTGCCTACATGTTACACATTTCTCTGAAAAATGGAAAGGAGTTTATACGCTATAAAAGTAGTAATACACGTACAAAACTTATCTCTTGAGCTAGCTCCTCGTAGCCACCACCACCGCTATGATGATCATCATCATCATCACTATCAGGATCAACATCATCACCACCAAATACCGTAGTAGTAGTTGCGAGTAGCAGTCGTACAACAGAGAGAGAGAAGGATATAAAAAGGTTCTCCAAGAGAAAGCGTAGTAATACGCTACTACAAACATTTCACATATCCTCCATACTATTTTTACTTTACACCAACTTCCCATCCAACATCACACATGAGCAAAAAAACTGGACTGCGACTGCAGTAAAAGGAAGGAAACCTTGAATGCATATGGTGCTCTTTCATAATATGTATGCCAAACCATGCTGTGCAGCTATACCCCTGTCATTCCTCGGTGAAAGGGAGTTGCACAAGTGTGTAGAGATAAGTAAGCGAGGAACTTTGTTTTACGACGTGATGCTCACAAAGATAATTGCTTATCCATGCCATCCATCCGTCCCTACAACATTATTATAATGTAATCCACTCTAACAATATATAATCAAACATGTTTGCAAAAAGATAATATGAAGATAGACAGGACAGAGGTGAACGGTGAAAGCTGTGCCATTAGCCAACTTTCTGCTACAAAAGTTCCCATAACCATCCTCACTTTGATACTAAAACCGTGTCTTGTTTGGGGGGATATAAATCTTCAGCCTGCTGGATAGAGTCTGAGCATCCCATCAAAGAGATAAAAATGGGAGACACGAGGAGTCGAGACGACCCTTCATGTCAACAAATAAGGTTGAAATGACTAGTGAAGAGCACAGCATGAGCCAGCTATTTAAACCTGCTAACATTCTTTCCAATTCATAAAATTGCAATGCAATTCTGCTGGCACAGCACAGTTTCCAGGATATAACGGGTGAAATGCAGTGTAATGGGATATTGGATACATATTAAGCTCATGCACTTTGTTCTCAAAGTGTTCAGTGGGCGTAATTATCCAATTTTAAAGGACAATGACAGCCATTTACTCATGGAAAGTTCAAAGCGTATATAGACTAGAAAACTAAATTGTGAGCCACTCTTTAATTTATGGGATGATGGGTAGAATCAATATAATAAAGACTAGCCTAACATGACACCTATGCACAAAAGCAAACCTTCTTGTTGGAAGGATGATGTATGGGAATTGGGAGGTCGTGATGAAATTATGGTAGCCTAACATGCAATGATAATATGCAAGCTTGGTGTGTGGAGCCTGCCTTTGCAAAGCTTCCCGATGAATGTTCTACACACTCCAATCTTTGGGAAACAGATGTTGTTGTAATAAAATTGGAAACCGAGTGTCGATAATCTCTTTTGCGATTATATGTGAAAAACCATATATTTCTCAACTGCACTTGCAAAGGGAGGAAATATACAGAGTTGCAAAGTTCTTGCATAAAATTGCCGCATCACCGCTGGAATGAATATGCTCATAACATAACATAACTTTTACTTATGTGCTTTCCCTTCAGAGGAAGTGGAGTGTACGCCTATCTGGCAGCATAACAGGGGAGTTTTAGCAGCATGCGTATTTCATTTTCATTGACTTTCTCTTCCCATACTGTCAAAATGACGGGGTTATGTTCTAAGTATGGGTTCTGTCTTGAGCTAAACTGTTGACTAAAGTTGATAATCATAAAAGAAGTACGTGTGTCTTTGCTACTTTTTTTATGTAATCACCTTCCTGTTAGCAAAGTAAACGAAGGCCACACCCTGACAATTACAGATGTAGTCGAGTTGAGTCAAAGTCATGTGTAGAGAGGGAATAGTCTAATGGCACGAATAATATTGTGGACTGATACCAACTTGAGTAGGTTTTTGGACACTAATGGCTTTCAACTTTCTTTGAGCTGGCGCTGCCAAATACTAACTGCTTTTCCGTAGGGGTTTTCTGGATTGTCAATAATTCCGGTCGTAGTGAAACAAATAGGTTGCTTTCATATTGGATTAGGACTGTAAGCAATGAGGCTCTATACCTTGCGAGATATTCGAGTTATGCAGGTTATAATTTATGTAACGTTGTTCGCGACCTTTATGATTATTATGCATGAGCACGTGGCTAATTTGGTTGGGGTTGAAACGGATTTTAAAAGCCAATTAGAGAAACATAGGAAACCAATCCAACACTATTATTATATGTAAACGATCATACTTTTGTTTCAAATGCGGACCTCCGTTATTCTGAAATAAATTGTGACGTTTTTAATATTACAAACGTCGTGATGTTAACTCAAATATATTGAATGCAATTTAATCATTAGTAGAGTACTTTTTCGTGACAAAAATGTAGATGACCTCGACATTAAAAATGTCTAGACGCGTTTTAATTACTATGATGAGTGTTAGTTTATTGTTTGTTTATCCTCTGTGAGTACATATTGCACGATATGCATGTCTGCTTAAATATAAGAAACATCAAACTTTCAGTTTAGGCACACCGGATAAAACTGACTTTTAGTCATATGTACAGTTGTTAATCTGGAAAAAACCAGTAACATTAACCTGTGCTATCTACAAAATATTAGTCATCTTACTTACTGGCTCCTTGAAAACCAATTCATTTAACTTTGTAACCTGAATCATCGTCCTCGCCTTAAAACCGTCACATTAACTACATTGCAAACGGAAATGCACTGAGCTGGTACAGCATACTAAGATTTAAGCAATGCTTTCCTGATACATGGTTCTATTGAGTTCAATTCACAAAATAAATGGAAGCAATAACCTAAAGAAAAAATATCGCTGCGTGACATTACGGTGTAATTGTAGTAATGTGAACTCTTGTTGCGAAACTCTCTTTTACATGGAATGAAAGCCACCGCTGCTATAACTTCCCGAGGACAACTCTCTTTTTGCAACAGTATTAATAATACGCCCATTTATTACAGGCCTGCTTTGCACATAAAGCAGCGGCATGACTTTGTAAGATTTAAAAGGAAGTGGTGTAAAGAAAAGCTTGGGGAGCGTAGCAGGAAGTGCTCCAAAGCTGTGCTTTGATTTTTCCATAGGCAACTCACGAAGAAAGGGGATTGACGTCACGTCACATATTATTATTTCTTCCTGACATTATGCAGCTTCAATAAAGGAAGGAAGTCACTCTCCTCGTCTGCTCTTTATTGTTCATGTCTTATCTTCCTCCCTTCTGCTAACATTCGGTATCCACCTCTCTTCGTCAACGATGATGATTAACTATGTAGCAAACAAAGCAGCAAATTTGCTCTTCTTCCGCCTCCTCCTAACTAAAGGGGAGTGCATTGCACAGTATAAATTACAACACAATGCAGCTCACTCAGCACTAGGCCACATGTCATATTTAACAAATCATCACATCAGCTCCGAAAATGATGAAGGAAGGAAGAAGCTTTTGTACACAATTTGGTCCCCAATGGTATCATAAAATGTACAACGGAAAAGTGAGACTACCAAACTACCTCAACAAACTGGGCTCATCATCAAGGAATCAGGTGTATACAAGGTGGTACTCATATATAATATGAAGTTGAAAGCAAAAGCACTCAAGTTTCCATTACACATTCTTGAAGGAGAAAATCACAAAATATTTCGCTCAAGAGAAACTCTCACATGAAATGAGGGAAACAGGCACCCGAGTAAAGAGATGTCAAGACACAAACATAAATATAACATAACACACGATCTAAACTCCTATTCATCATGTGTTCTTATCAGGGCTCTGTACAGTTTTATTACTTCTTTTGAACAACTCACTTGCTCAACTTTAGGAAGACCTACAATACCGTAAAATATCGTAATGGAAAAGGCTTTTGAGAGAAATAAAGTAGAAAAAGGGGATGGCAATATTAGGTGCTTAAAATACATCACTATAATTTGATCCAGTATCTATTGCTTTTTAAAGTAGACACTTTTTTTTACTTAATTCAAAGCTTCCATCGGTAAAAAATGGAATCCTTTTGCTTGTATATCTTCCATGTTTTCTTGATTCGCATTTTAGATTAGAGCAAATTCATTCATTTCCAAAGTACATAAATCTTTTAAAGAAGCACATCCATTTTTGGTCGCTGCAACCAAGCAAGTACCAAAAACCGAATGAAGCAGCTTGGTCCACTTTAAAATATAAAAGAAACTGAGCAAAAAGTGGTATATTTTAGGACTCTTTTATCGACTGCAAAGTCAAAAGGCTAACCTTCGACTTGCGATTTAGAACACTGCATTCATGTCGGAACTTGAAATATATACATGGATATCCTGTACAAACGGATATTTTCTGCATTTATCTAATAAGATGTTATGCCATTTCAACCAGTACAGGTCGCATCTGGCTAAGAGAGCCAGAGTGAAACGGCAGACGAGACGAGCTGTGCAGTAAGTAAGTAAAGTAATGAGCTTTTCAACCAGCTATCCCGATGATTTCCGGAATCTGGTCATTTCCCATCATCAAAAAGTTTGTCGCCTC
Source organism: Orchesella cincta (assembly GCA_001718145.1). NCBI lineage: Eukaryota > Metazoa > Arthropoda > Collembola > Entomobryomorpha > Orchesellidae > Orchesella > Orchesella cincta. The sequence continues at coordinate 47,484 of LJIJ01000822.1, read as the reverse complement.
TGTATCCCATCGCATCACCTAGTTGTATAGCCTATTCCTTTCCATTTTAGTGTCGCCAGCTTTTGCAAGACGGATATAAAACCACAGTGAACGATTACAGATGGTAATTGTGCTTCATTGTGATGGCAGAATGTTAAGGACAAGACGAACGGTTTCTTTATCCTTGATGAAACCTTGTATATCCTGTACTTAACTAGGGACATTACCCAAAAGTACCTACTGCCTTTAATGGGCTGCAGTAATGCAGAGGAGAAAGCAGTGTTAATGATTAACGTGTCCCCAAAACCTCCAACTTTCTCCCATCCATTTCTTTGCTAATGCCGTGAGGACATTCTAATATCATCCCATAAGATTACATACTTAAGGTATTAAACAAATAATCACCACCACATGTTAAGTGCAGCGGCAGACATTTGCTTTGACTCGACGCCGCTTCTGCTCTCTATTTAACCAACCCAAGCAGCTTTGTTGAACTTGGAAGCCGTACAACCACAGCATTCCCAAAACACAACTTATAATTTAAGATACAATTTTTTGTATCAAAAGTGATCGTGATGGCTGCTGGCTTACCTTTTACACATCACAACACCACGTCCCCATTTTTGGGAGAATGAGCCCGAACATTAAGACAAAACGACAAACAACAGACGCATTTGTGGCTTTTGTTAACTGCTCCTCATTCATTTCCCTTCCTGTGTGAAAGCATCCATTCCCCCGACTTTTAGTGTGTGTATTTGTAGCCAGCTCAGGAGTGGAAATTGAGCTTTCTCATTAGTGTATTTCTAGACTTCTCAGAGAATCGGTTGGTTTTAGTGCTAATACTAATCGTAACATAACATGAACATGACGCAGTCAGTGGCAAAGGTTACAAGACATTGAATTTTGATCCTTTCCCCGATTACACAAGAACACAAACTGTTTGTTTGCTCACCAAGCTCCACCACACTGAGGTTTAGCTTCGTTTACTGAGGTGTTATTTTTCTGGCTGCACAATTAGAACATAATATTGGGTTTGATGGCTTCACTTCATATCAACAGCGATGTGATGATGCAATATCAAAATGGTTCTTGGAAAAAGCTGTTTTTTCTACGTCAATGCTTTTCCCCTGATAGTTATATGTTTACTCGTTATTTTTATTCTTACTCATTCCTTCTAAATCGTTTTATATAAGCTCATAAACAATATCTCTCTCATTGTAACTACAAAAAAGCGAGAAGTAAGTAATGGCTTTACAAGTGTTGGTCACGTTATTATCTTGCATTTATCTGGAAACAAGTTCATTGGTGGAAGAATGGAAAATACTTTTGTTATGTAACTAGGCCTAGTTGGCTAGTTGCAAGGACGATGGTGATGATGATAACATTTATAATGTTCATTCTGTCATGTTCATCGCTCAAGAGTGCTTATTCAAGGGATATGGGAGAAGAATTGTCCTATATTTTTTTGTAATATCAAAAGGGTGACCTAATTTATGAATCCGTTGTGAACATGGATTTCCTTTTTTATTACAAGTCTCTGGAAGAAAAGATAGGAAAGAGAGAAAAAAATATCTTGTGTTGTACAAAAGCCAGATTCAGTCAGATGATATTAGTTTTTTTGTTGGAAGAATCTGAAATACTGTTTCCACAGCTAACCTACCACACATTTTGTCATCTCCAACAAATTTTTCTTTATTCGTGTTGGACACGCTGCAACAGTGTCTCCTCACACAGTGCTGACGCTGACATCCCAAGAATGTGTTCTCGTGACGGAGAAAGTAGTGAAATATGCATATGAGCCATAATACAGAATGGCAAGTATGATTTGATGTGTGATATGAAATGATATGGAAATTGTGAAATGCATAATACGGCAATGACATGACTATTATATGGCCGTATTGCTGAATACAATGGGAATTTAAGCATGTAAAAATGGGCAAAAATTTGTTCCTCCTCCGGATACTCATAATATGCAGTCAGTCACATATACATACGTCTGTAGGATTTGGAGGAATAGAATCAAATGCGGGATGACGACAAAGAAGGTTCTGGTCTGGAGAGAAAGTTGCAAGGGTGTGCAAATGTTATGAAAAATGTAAAATCTTGCAATTCCGCTTTATGGGCATATCAATGCTGATCACTTGGTAATTCTCTCTCGTCTTACTTGCGGATATAGGCATATGAACGTACGTACATGAGAGATAAGTTTTTTTTGTCACGCTATTTTACACTTGGTAGCTCTTTTTGCAGTGCTTGTGGATTTTCAAGTGCTGATATGATTTTCACAATATTTTCTATCCCATAATAATCTTCCGCTAAATTATCTTTTGTAACTAGAAAGACAAGATTCACTTGTACTCGGCAAGATTTGTTCAAGCAGAAACTCTTTGTGACATGCATTCCATTCCGTTACTTTTAGGGAAAAAGGAGAAAGCAATGAGAGGACTACTAAAATTCCATAAAATCACATTGAGGAGGCAACAGTGCAAAAGAAATTGTTGATATCTGGCCAAAGGGAGTGCTCAAGGGTATATACCATGAGCATTCATACATACATAATCTCCATACTAGAATGATCTAAAAGCAGGAGTAGTAAATGAGTTGAAATGTTGTTCACAACGAGTGTTAAGACTTTTCTCTCTCGTCATCCCACAAACTAAGTAAAGAAGAAATCGGATGAGAGAAGACAAAAGGAAAAAAAGGAGAGCAAACAATGGTTCGTAATTCTTGGAGTGAAAATCAGGAGTTCTCAGAATGGACCGTTTTCTGGCCAATAAACTGTGATCTAGATAAAAGAATGGAGAAAGAAAGAAAGTACAATGAAATGACGTCGAGTTGAAGCAGAGTACTTAGTTGTTGGTGGCCAACTTCGGAAACGAGGTTGAGCTCATCGGTGAGAGGAAGAGACGAGCTTAGGATAACTACAAAAGGAGAGAAAGAAGCACACTTTGACTATTACTTCAAGAGTAAAAAAGGTTTGAATGGAAGGGAGAACTTTGTGTTGCAGGAGAAGTACAACGCAAATTGTGTTGTTGTGTTTGCGAGCAAAAGGTTTGATGATGAGCTGTCCAAACTGGAAAACATGCAAAGATTCGCATCTCTCTCAAGTTGTTGGTGCGACGCCATCCGATCCCATGCTGCCAGCAACACTAGACTAGACCAGGCTACCACCACCACCAAATAACACCAGAACTTGCTGACTGATGAAACCATGGGACGGATCATGTCAGTTCTCATTCTCATGAATCTTTGATAACAATTTTAGTGATGCTGCTGACTTGGGAAATGGACTGTTTCCCCCTTTTCCCACTTCACCGCTGTATTATTCCTTCTAAAAATACTGCAGTTTGGGTTCTCTCTTTCTCCATTCAACATGCACAAACAACTATCTAGGTACAAACAACCATGCATGCTTTCTCTTTGCCTGACTTTCTCTCCAAATCCAACCCAATCCACTTTCAGTTTTACCCTTTGTGCATTTTGCGTTGCTCCAACTTTTCGTGGTGAGAACGAACAGCCTCATCCTAGCCTTGAATTAAATGAGCCACAAAAACAACCAAAAGAATCGGTCGAATGTATTAACAGCTATCTATACCATATGATATGGTTGATGCCATAAGAAAAACTGGGCTGCTTTCGGGCAGATAATGAGATCTGAGAAATGTATGAGCTGATCTGATCACATCACGCAACTCATAGTGTTTCAGGTTATGACTTGTAATCTGTTCAAATAAACCAAAAACCAACCACAGAAATCCTAACCGAGAGATCAAATCCATGAAATTTAATCTGGGGTTGAGACAAACTCAAAGGAGTAAAATGAGTATTGAGGTTTTCTTGTTGAATTCCAAGTTTGAAACTCTATTCAGCTCCCATTTTTTTTGAACATCCTTGATTGCATGAATAATAGGTACTCAGGAGAGCCCAAGTGCTGCTCACCAAAACCTCTCTGAAGTGCAGTGCTTCTCTGACATGACACAAAACGGAGTCGTATAATAAATTGCATTTTACTTGTCGGATTCGGTTCGAAGAATACAATTCATAATTGGATCCCATGTACCTGTCACTGCTCGCGTCAGCAGAAACTGGTTCCCTGCACCTTGCCTGACTTTGACTTTAACTCAAAGTAGCAGTAGGTAAGTAGTAGCATAATGGAGTAAGTGTACCCCCAAAAAGTTGGAGTCACTGTCAATATTTTTAGTTGCCGAGCTGAGTTGATGTGATGATGTCATATTACCAAGCAAAACCTTTTATGGCCAAACTTTGATTGTATAACCAAGTTTTCTGCTGTAAGCAATTAAGAGCATGGAACATGAGTAACTCGAGAACCTTCCTAGTTTTAAAAGGCCAAATATAATTAGAAAGTAGCGACGTTTTTTATCTACTTACTTATGGAAAACGTAACAGTTTTACTTTTCCACTTTTCTCCAAGACTTTATGTAAAGAATATGCTTTTTCTTGAAACGGCGTATGATCATGACATAACTTGCTTAATAAGACTTGAAAAGATGAAAGCTGTAATTCTACGTAGCTGAGCTGAGCCGTGAGCTCTGCTGAAGAAATATGATTTGGTGAAGAGAAAGTTGAGTAATGGAAGAATACACTACATAAAAATATGGGGAACAAAGATTTCCTCAGCTGATAAACAACTCTGCATTTAAATAACCGTTTGCTCATCCCAAAAAAATGAGGAGGATAGACCTATCTCTTCAACCATATCAAATATCAGACAGAATGGTTATGTTGGGCAGAGACGGATGATGCTTATGTACTTCGTGGGAACTCAATTGATACATTTTTTCTCAGTGTTATTGGAAAACCTTGATATATCTCGCTACATAACTATTACAGTTTACGTAACAGCGTATATATTTTCTTATGTCTGTTGTATATGATAAAAGGAATTGTGACTGGAAAACGAGAGCCCTTTGTGTTGCAAAAGCTTTTGGGGATGTCTGTGGAATAAAGAAAATTCTTTTATTCCTCTGGGGCGCATTACCTAATATGTTGCAAGATGCATTGTACTTTTTTTATGCGGATCACCATTCTCCCCAGCTCTTGATATCACCAAAATGAATGTTATGAAAAGTACTTTGCTCCACTCTCCATTGTAATTATCTACAAATGCTTCAACAAAACTTAGGGGAAAGGAAGGTGAAATGTACAATATTAGGTTTACAGGCTTTGCGTTCGAGGCCAACCTTTCTTCCCGAGAAAAAGGAAATCGTATGTGATATGATGTAATGTAAAAAGCCAAGCCACCATGAGCATTCACTTTGAAACAATTTCATTTTTCATAATACATATAAAAGTGAAAGCATATCATATATTTTTTCTATACAACAAAGCCTATTGTGTATGTACACGTGGAGAAGACTGATATTTTGTTTGATTCATGGTCTTCTACAATATTGAGGTGCTCCTTTGAGAATTTATGGTATTTATCCAATGGAATTTTGTAGCAGTGTTCTCAGTCAATACATAATACATTTGATATTGAATCCAATATTCTTACAAGCTCATTTTATAGATATCAAAGCATTTTTGTTCAGATTTTGAATCCTCTCTAAAACATGGTTGAGTTTGACGTCAGCAGAAAACCGTAAAATGGTTGGTACACCAGCACATACTGTGGGATGGATAAATAACGAACAACAGTTGCATTCCATTTTTCTCCTTTCTCTAGTCCAGTTTGGGGCAGTTGGCAACTTACTCACAACTCACCTCAACCAACTCCCGAAAAAAAACAGGGAATGCTGATCAAACAAGCATAAAGTTCATGCCTGTCCGCATCTGTCAGATATCTGTCCGCATCTACATGCATACAAATTGAAAGAGATGAAGATGGCTGAGATGAGGCTAGCCTTCAAAAGAAAAAAAAATTACAGAGAAGTGCAGCAACAGATTTATTTTGGTTGGAGTTTTTGAGCTAAAGTACCCACTACCTACTTCCTTACTTACTGGTTGGGAGAACATGAACACGACAACCGGGATCCAATTGCAGAACATCTAATCTTATGGGGCTACTTTAGCACAAGTTTAACTTGCCCTGTTAGTCAACTTAATGGTGGGTTGAAGTAAGCTTGTTTGTTCTAGAGTTTGAAACAATGGCGGCTGATAATATGTACGTTGACAATCCACTTTGCAACTTTGTTTAAGAAAGATATAGCTGATGTCTATCATTTCATTGGAAAGCCCAAGCCTCGTTTCTCATCCATAAATAGTGAGTCTTGCACAAAACAACCGCAAACTGCATTTTGCTTCTCGGCCGCACTCCAAAAAATCTTTACCGTGTCCATCCATTTCTGCTTCGAAGGACAAAAGGGTGAAGGGCGAGCGTAATATTAGCTTTTTATGAAATGCTAAAAAGATACCTATTCGATTTGTTGCTGGAAAAGTTGGCAAAGGAATCACGAAACTGAGACTCATTTTCATTTTGTGCTCTATCACTTTTGCCAGGAATCTTTATCTCATCTTATATCTTTTCATCACTAGCCAAGTTCAAATCAAGCTCTGGGGTGTAATATTTGGAACAGAAGTAAGACAAAAATTAGGAGATTTCTATAGCGTTTAAATGACAGTTTTGCCATAATCAGGGGGACATTTGCATTTTAATGTGTTTTCTTATAAATTGTTGGCTGTCCACTAAAACACACAAGTTTGTCAAATTAGAATACAAGCTGGGTGGCACAGAGTGTCTCTCATTGCCCCATATACAAAATTTTACATTCGGTATTGCTTTTGCATTGCAAATTAGGTATGAGATTACTGATTTGAAGCAAGGAGAGAGTTGTTATTTGCTAATCTGACAAATTGGAAACAAGATCTTCGTCAAACCCTGCTTTGGATTGACCTTCTAGCTGATTTGGCGATGAAACTAGTAGTTTTACTATACAGTGCAAAAAATAGTGCAGTTTACGACTTTCTTAAAAGTTGCAAGAAAAAAAGGTATTAGGAGTCTAGCAGCGTAACCCATTCAAACACTTGATACAGTTAATCTTTGTAATATTTTCCCAACCAATTGTCTTGAAATGCCATAAACGTTCAAATCATTCGTTTCATGTGGAGACAGTGGAAAATACGACCCAATAAAACAACTTTCATCGCTTTCGCTACAGGCAGGAAGCCTTTTTTTCTTCCAGCTCTCTATCCATACTCATGTAATTACGTTGAGAAGAAATGAAATCAGAGCTCGCCTCACTTTTTATCCTTTTTGCTATATTGGAAAAATTGGGTCTACGATACGATACGACCATAACCAAAGATGAAACAAGTGTGTATGCTCATTGGGTTGGAGTACTTTCCCTTGTAAAAAGTGGCTATGACATTTCCAACTTTCTCCACGGGTAAGTAGCTCTGGCTGCTTTCTCCTTGAAGAAAACAACTTTTCTCCACGTTTCAACTGGTACGGTAGTAGAGCATGTATTCTTACTAACTTATACTATTCCATTTTACATTTAAGTAGAAAGAGAGCATGACAGGGCAGGAGGAAAAAAAAGTAAGTTTGTAAATTCAGTGGAAGCAAAGTCTGTCCATGTTATAGAATATTAATTCTTAAGCCATGCATAATACCCTATCTTTCTCTGCCCCGACTCGGAAACTGCTTGCACATTATATTTCGCAGTTTGGGAAAGCGATTAGGGTAATATTTCATCTCTGGGAGAAGAGGCGGCGACTAGAAGAGAAATCTCATCATGAATGACTTAGTTCCTTATTCTGTGAACTTAATGCACTTGATTCCATTCTCCAGAATAAGAAAAATGTTACGTCCAGTTCCAGCCTTACAATGGGATGCGATGCACCAACTCAGATTATACGGTCGAGTGAGACACTTCAAGAATGGGAAGAAAAAATGCAGCAATGAATATTCCGTTTATGATTATGGCTGTTATTGAGCTGACAAGATGGAACTGGAATGATATAGATATCGCTTTAAGTAGTAGTAGTAGCCTTTACTTTCCTTTTTGTGAAAGTGGCCATGTAACAGTTCCATATACTATTTCGAATAGGGTGATTGAATCCAAATGCAGCAACAATGGGGATGAGCTCGAGCTTGAAGAAGTGAGCATAAAATAGAGATACATTTGGAAAGAAGGAGGAATCCCACACAAAAAGTCCGGATGCAGAGTTCGAGACAGTTGACAATTTATTTTTCTAATCTCCATCGCTGCAGGTTACATGAGAGGTCGCTCAGCAGGCCTCATATATTCTGTGGGTGTGCTTGCTTAACGAATGTGTGTGAGTGAGAAATGGTTTATAGAGCCCTATGTGGTGAACGATATGTTTTAAAATGTGAATGAGCATCAAGCACCAGCATGAGTCTAGGTGGTTGCATGCCTTTGGCAGTAATCTCATGCATATGCGATACTATTTTTTCCTGATTTCATATGCAAAAAGCCAAACATCGATGTCATGTCATGTGCATAATATCCATTCTCCTTTTTTCCAATGCGTTGTTAAGTGATCCCCTTATAGGTATATCATCATCCCTATCTGCAGGAGCAACCGAGAGCTTCCAAGGTTCTTTACAATTTTCCAAGCGCATGGTGAAATAAAATAGCATTTGGGTTGATCTCCCACTTTCAAGTCACATTTCAAATGATAGGACAAAGAAAGCAAGCATAATATATTCTATATGGCCCACTACTGATATGGATTGGATCAGAATGGAAAAGAGAAAGTTCTGGGTATTGCACCGGGGGATAATGCAAAAGGATAAACCACTTACGACACAGGCAGCTCAACCAGGTGGCTTATGTTTAGTCACTGGTTTTGTCTCGTGGAGTTAATATTGTATGGGAGTTAGTTTACATACGCCCTTTCTTTTTTTCTTCACGTCATGTCAAGTCAAGAAGATGTGTCTTGTCGCCAAATTGTCAATTTGTGTCCTCTTCTTTTCACTCAAAACTGATAACATTTTTAGAAACACTTATTGGCAGTCACGAACAACTACAATATGAATATATATACGTGGGAGCGGATGAACTAAAAGGTGAAAGGCAGGATTGTTCCAAATATAATCTTTTGATGGAAACAAAAGCTAAATTTTACGGTTCAGCTCTCCCTTCGGGCAACAACTGGAGCCAATTAGTATAATATACCATATTCGCCTTTTGGCAATGAGAACTAAGTTATGTGATGTGATGAAGAGATGAAAGCACGGAAAGGGATTGGATTGGATTGTAGTTTTGCATGTGGACTAATGTGTTTATATGCGACGGTTCATAAACCAGATTGTTAATTGTATCTTTTGCAATCAATCAGATTGTGGGTTTTACATATACATCCCACAATTCAATTAGGGAAGTTCACATGTTGACTTCCTCCACCACTTTCCAACAAGCTGACTAACTGGATTGGATCTAAATATTATATTTTCAAATATAAGAAGAGAGATGCTAGTAGTGTGCTGGTTTCCGCCTCAACAGAAGTTCACTGGAAATTCGCCAACAGCAGAATCATAATACAGAACAAAACCATACGTACAACAACAATTGACTTGGTTGTTCTCGTAGTTTCTAGCTTATTTTGATGACTTTTTAACCTTACCAGCTGTATCCCTAAGTGTATACAACGTACTTTTTTTGTCACGAAAGAGTAGTCTAGTAGAATGGTTTTGACAATTTCTAAAAACTGAAAGATAAATCTTACTATTTATTCTTAATATTTTGAAGATTGAAGAATAATTGTGGAAAAAAACATATCTTCATATTACATAAATATAAGAATGTTGCGCATAACTAGCAATACTGTTAAAGTCTATCAAAAACTGAAAATATTTCAAATGCATCAAATAGTATATTTAAGGCATACGCGTAGCTATTTACGTTCTTGTTAGTTTAAAAAATTGTCACCAATATTATCACCTGTTCAAATTACAGCTCGAATTATTTGAAATTGATAAAACATCTACGTGCGTCACAATATTTATATTTAGTTTGCAATTTATGCATTCGTTTCAATCATTCAATCTTGTGACATCAAGCATAAAGTTTTCCCAGTGGGTAAACATGTAGTTATAAACCGGAAACCCAAAATTAATCTTGCCACTATGTTAAGCTTAAAGAAGTGTAATGAAAAAGATTTATGGCAAGGTTAAAATCTATTTTTAGCCCATTTTTGTTTACCGTGAGCTAGATTAGCTCTAGCTTATCTTCCATCAATCACGTCCTTAATACATAATTACTGTTCTTAGCCTAAAGCATAGTTATAATAAATTATCTTCCAGAGGGTTCTAAACTACACGGAGAGATTAAAGAAGTGATGAACTTACAACAAGAAGTCTTGTTCCCAGCTTGGGTTAGGTCCTTTCACCTGGACTGTGGTGGACTTCACATGTTGCAGTTTTAATGTTACGTAAGAGTTCCATTGGTTTGCTGCATTGAGTTGGTAAAGTTGACCAAAGAAAGAGTCCGGATTTGTGGATTGGATTGTGTTTCATGTGATGAATTAAGTTGGACATGGTAGAGAAACAAAACACCACAAGTCAAACACAATAAACGGAAACGAGTAAGTGTAACGAGAGAGGAGAATGGGTTTGCAAGGTAGGATATAATGTAATGTAATGTCCAAACTTTTCGCAGAAACATATCAAGTAACAAGATTTGCTCGTTCAGCTTTGGCCAAGAACTCTATAATAATATATGAGTTTCTTGCATGGCTTTCTAACATAATAGAGTATATATCAAAGCGAAATTGTACCTTATCGTATTATAGCATAGATATGCATACATTTGCCACAATTTCACTTTAATTTGATATCGACTTGTGACATTGAGCAGCCAACTATGTCATTCATATTGTGTGGACAGAACTTGACTGGTTTAAGGAATAGACGGCGAGACAACTTTTTGCACACACACACACACCTTCCACTTTTGCCAATAAAAGGATAGGAGGGATAAAGAACTGGGATTTACAACTTACAACTGAGTTCGGTTCTCTACCAATAATATTTTATGAGAATGCTCAATTGACATTTGACACTTACCTTGAGGTCCCACAAAACGCGCTTTCTTTACTGTAACAGAAATAAAAACAGAGTATGAGCGTGTTTGGATGTTGGCGAATTCCTCTGCATAATTTATACACACTTCTCAAGCATTTCAGACTTATCCTTATGTAGTTTGGAGTGATTTTCGCAGCTAGAATATCATGGTCATGTCATCAGCAAATACTATCTGATTCCTTTCATGTAACTTTCTTATCAAAGGTCGATGGGAGATAATTTTGACATGACAGGAGTATTTTTAGAAATTTCTTTGAAATACTATAAACGTTGGAGAGTACGCATAAGGTGATAGAGATAAACTTTCTGTCCGCCATTTTCCTAATTGGACCAGACATCGGTTCTTTATTGCAGACTCGGCCCACGTTAAAGTAATTATAGATCAAGGAAAATCAAGTTCAGTCCCAACTTTATAAAGTTAATTAGAGTTGGAACTTTTCACAAATTGGGTTTGCAAGCAAGTTTGACAACTGTGTCAAAATCGTTAATGAGCCATTGCATTTCAGAGAAGGTCTAATGTTTCTCCAGAAAGCTATTTATAACCTGTCTCTCTGTTTAATATTTAAAAATAAACTTGTTATGTCTATTTGTTAATCTACTTCGAAATTTAATAATAGTTAATTGCTTGCAATAATGAACGTGAAATCTCACCAAAAAACAATCTACGTGTTATAGAATTGCTAAATTAAAAATTATTTTAATGATTGGCACTTAACCATTACACTTCAGGATGTGGTATACATATTCTGTTCTGTTCCATGTTGAAACTACAAACTGCATTCCTTTCTTGATATAAAACAGTTTTCGATATTGTGCAAATTAACTATTTCTGCAGCATTTTAAACAATGGTATTCAGAACATCGTCCGATGCTCCAAAGAAATGATATAGGATTTATTTGCTATTAGACCAGCAGAGTAGTAAAATATCTAATAAATTTGGTGAAAGCAAATGCGTAGATGTTACCTGTTACGCTGAGTAAAGACATTCTTTGACGGCTCAGCAATTGTCAATCTCCTCTACAGATGCATGCTACTGCTTCGTGAGGACAATGGTAAGTGTTAGTATACAGAGAGCATGTAAGACTCCTTTGCTCTGGCTTGTTTATGCTGTGAGCCTGTTCCGTTGAGTTGAGTAGTAATTCTTGCTGGAATGTCCCAATTCCCTTAAGTTAATACGTTTGGTTTCGAAACGATGGGATGTGATGTGCTGTGATGTAGGCCCCAATGTACTATATATTCCACTCGTCGAGATTGATTTCACATTGATATCAATTTCGTCCTCTGTGTAAGTATTGCGTACTTTATTTTTAGAAAGTTCGTGTGTGTATTTACTCGACGTACGTATGTGTGTGCGTATAACTGACTGGAGTGCAGTTGTACTAAAAGTAAATGTGATGTGATCTCAACAAATCCTTATAACATCGTATAATTGTATGATGATGATGAGAACTATATATTATACTTATATATTTATTTTACTAAACGGCAACTGTAGTAAAATCAAGGCAATTTCTTCAATTTCAAGGGTTTAACAATATATTATTAGAGGCAGAAAATGGAGAGACTTGACAAAATTACGTGTAATGCAATCATTTATTTATATCATTCAACTTCCGACCGATCACCATGAGCCAATTAACGAGCAGTGATATTCATATTGTCATTTTTATCGCATTCCACACTGCAGTTAAAGAATGCGATGCAACTATGTCTACAAAAAAACTATATGTACTGACTCTAGTAGTACTCTGATATTCTGCTTCAAGCAGGTTTTTTCTTATTGTGTCATTTGATGTGCTCACAATCAACAACGATTATGGATCAATAATCTCTATGTAAATCGATTTCGTCCATGCGTTTGAGGACATAACATAATATTATGACTCATCCTCCCTCCTTGTTGAACGTTTGCATATGATACAACTCATTTAACACGAGTTGAGTCTAAATGCATTTCTTGTGTTTGCTTTTGTTGCACTTGCGTCTTTATTGCGCTCTTATTGTTTTCACCTTTGCTTTAAACAATTATAGCATAACACAGGTCGTTAAGTTCCTCTTTACGAGAATCTTAATAGAACTGCTTCAAAAATTGTGAATGTTATTCATTCGATCGAACAAGGAGCACACGTGCATCTAGTTTGGAATATGTGCACACCGTTTATTTGCTGGTGGGAGGTTCAACGCGCACTGCTACGAAAACAACTTCATCATTTACTGAATTTGCTTGTGTTATTTTTACATTATTCTAACACCCAAATTACAGCAAAAGAATGTTTGATTAGATCGTCCCACAGTCCTCACTCACACACATTTTATGTCACATGGCTTCCTCCTTCTTTTACTTGCCTAGAAATGTCACTCACGCGTAATACACTTATTCATTTTTATCATCTGCTCAGATCTTTCTTGGACACCCGTTCCTTTGTAGACAAACCACTGGGATTCGGAAACGGAATTTGGAACAACACGGAAAACATTTTTATTAACTACAAAGCACCTTTCTAATTACGATCGGGGATTGACTACTAACCAACATATTTATTGCATTTTCTGAATCTAATTTTGTATTATAAATTATTGTCACCCCAAACCAAGCTGTTTCTTTTTTCAACAAATAAACTATTTCACGAATTCACTGCAAAGTCTTAAAAAATTGGATGCAGGTCAGCACAGGAGTCCCAACTTTCTAAAAAAATGCTGCGACTCCGCACGATGTGTAGCTGTAGAAGTCTAATATCATTTGTTATTCCACTGACTACCGCAGATGGATAGATGGACACTCTCTATCTATTTTGCCTCCGTCCACATTTCTTGGATTTTTTGAGGGGTAATAGTAGTGGTGATAAGACAAAATAGTGGTGGAGAATTGAAGCTAACGTGTTTTGTGTGCTGCTTTTAACGGTTATATATTGGATAATGGAAATGTTTTTGTAGTAGCAGCAGCACTACTCGTATACGTAAGCAGTATTACAAAAAAGTAGTACGTGTGCTGGCTCACTGATATCATGAGGAAAGGAGAAATGGTATAAGAAGACTAGAGACAACGAACCATTTCAGCTTTCGCTCCACTCCATCCACAACTTGGGAAAAGCTGATGATTCGTACGAGAGTCGGAATGGTTCGAACTCTTGGGTACTTTTTGAATTTGGATGTTACTGCACTGTCAGTTTCACTACAGAAGGGAATACCATGTTTGGATTACAGCAGCAGCAGTAGCAGTTGTTTCTTTAGAACAGTGTTTTGCTCTGTTTCTACCTTAACCACTTTCCTTTACTTTTCCTTTTCCATCATATGACTTTCTCCGTACAATGTTAAATCACTAAATTACCACACGGCAGTAGTAGTAGTATGAAAAATCTACTATGTATGTAGAAGAGTTGCTGTCGCTTTGTTCAAACTGAAGCTCGCTTTGCTTCTTGCTCACCCCTGCAGCAATACCTTCCTGTGGTAATGCAATAATGGAGAAAATGTCTGTTGTGTTGCGAATACTCATTCAGCACGTAGCAGACACACTCATATATATAGTTTTAGTCTAGAGGTTATGTATTTAAGCAAGTAGCGAAAGTTTCAGTAGGAGCAGCATGGCATGGCCTTTTTTAGTGCTGGGATATATTCATATACTCATGCAATTTTCCATAGAAGTAATATCAGCAGAGAGGTTGTGTCTGTAGTAACCCACATTTCTGGAACGATTTCACTTCTTCGTCACACCCAACAACACACCACTTGGTTGGTAGCTTCTGCTCTTTAGAACTATATCAGTTGCGTATATAAGGTTGATAGTTGATGTATGAATGTAGCTGAGAGACGAGCAAAAAACATGTGGGGTATATAAAATGGTATTGTGCCAATGAGGCCCTTACATAAAACCTTTTACTTATAGTGGTGTTTGGAAAGTTTAAGGATTTCGAATGTCCCTGCGACTCACGTCACAACTTTACTGCTGCGAACAGCGTCTAACATCATGCTTGGCATCATTTTGGCATTGGGAAGCGGGAGTGAGTAGTCTGCATGGTACGGCATTTTTGGGTTCCAGGTTGTTCTTGTTCCCATATATTTTGGGTAACAAGCACGAGATATTAGTTAGTTATAATTCAGACACCGAAAAGGAGACTTGAGGATGGGGAGCTCCGGTGTGGAGTGACGGCGGTTGGATGTATAATGCATGCTTTGTTATTGAGCAGGAACTGGAGGATGCCAAATACCAACTCCACCTTTAGTTTGCACAAGTACTTGAAATTTTCACTGCATTTGCTCACTGAACAGTTTTTTAACTTTTTGTTGAGTTAGGGATATAAATTACTTCCATATTTTGTCGCTCCTTGATCAAAGTTTAATCGCGTTTTTGTATCGTACAATGGACTTACATTTTAATCTACAATGTTAATTAATAACACAAATACTCACCTACTGTTGTACTTTAATTTTTGCACTGCGGATAAAAAATGCAAATGAAGCTAATGCTTTACAACAATTTCTTAAATTGGTTTAAAATTCACGTTTCGAACTCACAAGTTTTTCTCCAGCAAGGTAGTTGGCCACTTTAACTGTAACAAACAGACCTCAGGTATATAATCTTTCATAACATAACGTCAATGATCTTGCTACCCACTAGCTTCCTCATATTTGAGTTATACACACTACTTAATATTATACTAATTGTTCAACATACCGAGTGAAAGTTCATTCACGTTTCACAGCCAAACAAAAAAGAACATGTCATGCAATGCGTTTATGAGTTATATAGCTTAGGTAATCCCAATGATGAATGAAGGAACTTCAAGCTTCTGGATATAAACTCTTGAGCCTCCAAATTAATAATATTCCTCCCACAACCAACTCCCACGTGCTTTACCAGCTGAATGATTAAACTTGACACCAACCAGCCGAACAAATGAGGTCTCTTGAATCAAATCAGCGTGGGTAGCTGAAGTACCTCCACTTGGCAGAGGTTCCAGTAGATTTGCACGCTTTAAAACGGCTAACGACCATAATACATATATATCAAGCTATATAATCATAATTATTATGCGTTACAAAAAATGGCATCAACTGAACTTGAACTGATCCAGAATGTTCTTTTGAACTCTTGACTCCATTTAACTATGGGTTATTTAATTGAATTGCGGTTGTTGAATAAAAATACTTTAGCATACTGTTTTTATTCTGACAATGAGTGTTCTTCATGGCAAGTCAAGAGCATAATTTTTAAAAATATGTAGTAATCCCGGAGTGGAAAGATTCATCTTTCATGTCATTATAAGTTTTACTAATTTGACACCGTTACTGAACTTCAAACTAAAAACCCCCCTCCTACATTACATTTGTTCTTATGACAGTTTTAATCCGTTATCTACGCTAAACTTAACCAAATAATTAAAATATTAACCAAGACTGGTTACATGTCCTTCTCCGTAGTTAAAATACTTGCAAATGCGCAGTACAGTTCGTCGACCCCTTTAATAGAGTCAAACCTCGTGCAAATTTCGTTGCGACAAGTGTTCGAGTAATATGATGTAAAATCGTAATTTTCATGTCACTTCCACTGCTACTATTTAGACACACAAATTAACTTTGCTAAACCAATTATGAGCTACGACTCAATTTACTTCAAAAGTGCTTGCTTTTCCGCAATATAAAGTCATGTACATACTAATAATGAGTGTCATCCTGATTACAGCAAACGTTTAGTTTGATTGCGCTCACGCCAAAAGGAAGGTGTAAACTAGAAATTAATTATTATTGCTACGCTTCTGCTGCAAACATCCAACTAACAAACATATGCATAATCGTTTTCATAATGGGGCATTTTTATGTATGCAGCTGTTTTTGGTTTGTAAATGTGCGTTTTCCCTTTCGTTCTCTGGATTCTCGTTTTCTCTTTTGCACTTTGCCGTGAGCGAGTTTGGTTATTATGAGCAGTTTCTGTCCAAATAGTGATGGTGGTTGGGATATAGGAATGTTTACTGAGCGTATGGCGATGGCAATACAGTTCAGGATATTAAAAGGAATGTGTGTCTCATCTGGTATTTGATTAGCCTGAATCAATTCCAACATTTTCGTCAGCTATGCAAACACAACAAAGCCACAAGCCAATTTATCACATTTTCCCTGTGCATTCCAGCCCATGACTTTACTATTTAGTTTAAGAAAAGCCTAAAACTCATTTTCACGAATGGCTAATTCAATATTGTTAGCATTGAGTTCAGAAGTTGTAATAGCTGTCCTCATTTTGAAATCTCCAATATAATATGATAATATTTCCAAACATATTTCCGTGACCTCGAGATATGCCATTTGTCTGTAAAGCGCGACGCTAAAAAATAAAGGTAAGCATTATTTCTTTATGGCAATAGGTCTCTGTATATGTATATCAATATTATGGCAATAGGAAGTTTGCACCACATTCAAGTGAAAAATCAGACCTTTATTGGAAAATTACGGAAATATGAATTGAATTAATGAAGCAAGCTAAAAACTAAAATTAACTAAAACTAAAATTGCACTGCATCTATTCCATAAGCATGAAGCTCACTAGTAAGACCAGCATTTTATGCATACTCCAACAAAAATTTAAAAAGAAGAACAACGAGAAATGAGACTCGTAGTTTGCTCAGTATTTGGTTATCAGCGTGACCTGCTGGAACTAGCAAAAGTGTTTTGAGCTCAGATCCGTCAGGGAAGCGTGTGACTTCCAAAGGCTTGTGAAGAGTGCTCTCGATGCTTGATTTTGCATTTTAGGTTTTGGAACACTACTCCCAGTTCGGGCTTTTGTATGTCTCCGTGGTTTTTTCGGAGAAATACGTCCAGCACAATATTGCATACATGTTTCACATCTGTTCCTCAGCTGCTTTGGACCCTCGTATTAGTTACTTTGTCAGTTACTACCTGCTATACAATACTCAGGTTTGGAGGTTTTAAAGGTTCTGGACAAAATTACAATGTTTTAATCTTACAATATTAAACAAATGTACTAAATCTGCAGTTCTAAACAATCGATTAAGGGATGGGGAGTGAAGTAAAGTTTTGGGTGTATTTGTGGTAACTCAAAGTTTAAGGATTGCTGGTGTTTCGATTTCTTCAGCACGGGAACTTAAAGATGACCTAGGAACTAAACAAAGGTATGAAATTCAAGCATTTACATTGATTATATATGCGCAGATTGAGATGCATCTACTGAATGCTATATCTTTTACATAGTTGTAAAATATTTTATTTACGCTTATGCTATGCATAATGATTTTTGTCATTCTGATCATTCTGATAGGGCGAATAAAAATTTATTCAGAACTTAAAAGGAGATATCATCGAGATTTAAATATTTAGTTAGATAGCTTGCAGTATGCCAAATTAAAACAGTTTATACTTACAAATTACTTAAGCCCTGCAACAAACGTTGAATTTGTATTACATTCATGTGATTACGCAATCGTATGTATATAGCAATAGCATAAGCCAACTTCACTTGGGAGCTTCGGTAGGTACATCTCTTTTGGTTTGTTTCAAGATCATCTGCATACTATGATCATGATCATAAATCCATTCATTGCCAAAAGCCATTGGTCGCAGCTTGTTTCAAACTTTAAGGTGCGGGCTTAATCCTTGTACATGCATTGTATTGTGTAATGATACTTTTGCTGCGGTATCAACTTTTTGTGTTTTGGAATTGGAAGGGTAAACATGTGAGAACCATTACAGCATCATCCGTCCGTATCATCATGCATTTGTAGGTTAGGCATAGGTGCTCAGCTCCGTCAAAAATTAAAGTCTTTTCATTGCAAGCAAAATGTATTCATATTCATGGCCATGGATAATGCAGGTGTAAAGATACAATATAATACGACACAAAGTCATCCTTTGCTGGACCTGGACGTGATTTTTTTTGTCGAGACTGTTGATGTTTATAGAAAATCTGTGAGTGTGAATAGAAGAGATGAATATGTATGGATATGGATGAATGAACGGGTACTCGCGTGAATACATAAGTACAGCCATACACCCACACACGTCTAAAAGATTTAGTTGTGTTAGGTGACCACCAAGTGTCAAAGTAGTTTTTAAGTTTATTCATTAGGTAGGACACTGAACTGACTATGATTATGATAGATGCACCGTCTAGGTGCGAAAACAAACTCCATTGCAGAATATAACAATAATATGCGTGATTGTGTGCAATTTCATTTGATGCAGGTAGCCGGTGCGGTGTCTTGTGAACTATTTTGTGACAATTTACAAAATATTTAAAACAACCATGCGGAGTAAGCGGAAAGCAACAGAAGTAAAATTAGGGAATAGACGCATGAGTGAGGTTTTGTGAATTGATTTTAATTTGTGATGTGCTGAACATGTAACAGATTCGAACCCTCGTGGAGATCGTATTGTTCACGTTGGAATGGTCGCATTGGTATTTTCAATGGCTGTGATAAAGTTCGCGTTTTTCGATCCCCCACCAAGACATCCTCCTGTTATACAGTCAGATGAAAAGAAGGACTCGTCCAAATCAAAATAAAATTTAAAGTTTTCCAGGTGATGAACAGTATTTCTAAATCGAAAAGTCAAAATTATTCAATGTGAGTGCGGTTCCAGAAACGCATATAATCCAAATCTTACGATTGTCATTAAATGAACTCTATTCTTACTTTAATTTCTTACTTCCACTTATTATCGCGTTCGTCATAGCCCAAAGGTGACCTATAGCAGACCTAACGGTTTTCAACATTATTTATTAAATTGTAAAAAAACTTAGCATCGTACTAGTGACACAATACAAGTCTACTTTACTTTAATGAACTTCAATGAAGACGAACAGTTTGTAACAGCATCTCTGCCGCAGTGTTTGATAATTTTTTTTTTGCAAGTTCAAAGAAAAGGCAAACGTCATAATGGATAAGGAGAAACTTCTCTCTTAAGGAGTAGGTAAGGTACTTTTAAATTTCATATACTTTCTCAGGGATTCTTATGCTTACTTTCTTCGTAACAACTAACGTCGCGTTTCCTCGTATGAAATACTTAACTAAACTTTACTACAGTTTATGGGAAGTTTGGGAAAAAACTGGCTTTGTAAATAGCTCCAGCATCTAACGGTTTCTCGGGGAAAGCTGTTTGCTTGCTTGGAAGACTTGCTTACCCTCATGCTAGGTGGTATTCTATGGTAGCGTCGACTTTGTTCGTTTCTGCAATCCTTCGTTCGTTGTGCCGGAACTTGGCAAATGAATGTGACCTTTAGTCTGGAAGGGGGACGTCTGTCCAATATCCAACGCGAATTCCTTCTTCAATATACTGAAGGTTCACATTTGATTACTTCAACGCTACACAGTATTTTTTACTTAATTAATATTTTTTACTATACTTACAGATATGTATGTTAATATGGTTTATATTTAAGAAAAATTAAATAAATTTAAACATAAAAGATTGTCACAAGCAGAAGTGTTCCTTACGTAATGGGTTTGTGGTATATTACCCAAAACTTTCATCAGCATAATGTATTTGTCAACCACAAAGTGAATTCTAGATGAACTAATGCTTTCGAAGGGCTGTATAAAATTTGTCGATCTCTATTTGTTTGTTTCGTATTTCTACACAGTCTCCATTTCCATCCTTCGAATAGACATGACGAAACTCAAAATTGCAATAAATAGCTAGTATTCTGCAAATAAAAGATTCCCTTTCATGTTTGCCACATGTATTATATTTCCTGCGATCCGTCTTCTTATTGTTACCTTCATATATAATATTATAGCTCTTTTCTCCCAAACCAAGGCCATTTTATAATAGAGTACGACTTGACTCAAAACCAAAGTATCAGCTTACATAACACAAAAGCCTACCCAGTTGGTTGTGAATATATGTCACAAAATAATGAAATAATGACGCCATTCTCTTCGATTCAAAAGTATCCGTGAAAGTGGTGATGGTAAATATGATCCGAGTCGGAAAATATTATATGTCCTTGTGAACCTCTATAAGGAGAGAGACACACACATGGAATGAAATGAATACGAGCCTCTCATCGTCAGTGCATTGAAATGAAATGAGTACGAGAGTGGAGAAAGGTACAAGCACCTTCCCTCTTCCTAAGTAAGTAGGCTGCTCTCTCTCCTCTGCGGCTTTCAACCAACTCTGTATGGGAAGAAGAGTCTCATAGTTGGGAAGATGAAGATGAGGAACACAGGTACTTGAAAAGTTCTTGTGTTTCATGCTTCATGTAATATGCAAGGAATTGTAATGTAACATGACGGGCTAACGGGAAAAATTGGATGTAAAATCGTGAGATGTGAAAATACAGAGTGGCAATCGCCTCCCTTCATTCAAGCCAATGTCTCCATTTTTCTGTATCGTCTTCATCATCATGAGCATCGCATCACTTTTTGCTATTAGTCCTTTCTTGTCTTCGTCGTCTTATGGCAACTTTCTCAGCAGAGAAAAGGAAAAAGGCAAATGGAATGAATGGAGAAGGTTGGTTGGTTGGTGGCTCTATAAATTCATGTTGGTTGATCTTTTTTTATACTCGATCCTCACTTGGCTCTCTCGCTCTTGGAGAGTGACGATGATGATGATACATCTTTAGAGAGACGAAGGACTGATGAGAAAATTGTGCTCTGCAAAATTCTAGGCACACTTCACATTTTCAAGAAGCCTCTCTCTCTCTAGTTCCCTCTCCTTTTCGTACGTTGTGTCTATGTCTGTCTCTCATTTCTTCATCCTGTCATTTCAACTCTTCTTTAAAAGTTAAGCTCTTCATGATGAGAATTTTCTGAAATAGAACAAGATCTGACTATGGTTATGGATGAGTGAGTGTGATGTGGATGTGAGCACATATTACATGTATTGCCACCATGCTGAGGATGGTTAAGGGTGCTTCCCCGTCTCCCGGGGTCCTTGTTCTTAAAAGTGGACTTAAAAAGTGAAAAGACACAAAAGATCACGAATTCCTCTCAAATTCCTAGTGAAGCTCGAGGCAGCCCTGCTTCTTCACCCAGTTTCTTCTTCTTCTTGAAAATGAATGATATACATTTCATTGTAGCCCTTATTTCTTTGTTTTACAATCTCTGAATGGTTTGGTGGTGGTGGTCGTGGTGGAGGTTGAGCAAGTGGGAAAATATAAATTGAAAATGTTTTTAAGCGATTGATTCAACATTCAACCATCACCATTTTCTGGATGGAAGAGAGATACATAAATAGAAAAATACTCAACTTTGCTCCTTTCTCTTCCTCTCGTCAGCACAAATGTTTTGCTGTTGCTGTTAACTTTTCAAACTTTGGATGTGCGATGAACCGCTGAGATAAGCAAATTTCAAAATTAAATGGCAAGCTTTTGTTCGTTTTCTGAAGTTTCATTCTTCTTCTTCTTCTTCAAAACATCATCATCATCATTGGCAATGACGATGATTCATTGTGCTTTTCAACAGGACTGTGTGCTTAAGACTTATAATCCTAAAATACCCCCACCACTTTTACTTTAAGGTCTGCTTTCTACGTTTGGCATTCGCATCTTGCTTCTTGCAGCCCACTCCATTTTAGAATTTCTTCAAAATTATTATTTAGTGGCTCGAGTCTTGGCCTATTTTACCATAAATGTATGCACATAATCTGTCAATACTTCACCAAATACTAATAAACATGTATGTATTGATGGCACACGCAAAAGTGAAGGAGAAAGTGATGAACGAGTGAGTGAGTCTTGTACATTCTCATCGTTCATATCATCCTCGCAGTGAGTCACTCAGCTTTTGCTGATTGTGAGACAAGTTAACAATGCCATCCTTCTTGTTATCTTGAAAAGATCGTGAGAATAAAATAAGATCTTGGTTCTTATGGTCTTGAAGGAGTGGGTTGTGGGTAACTGGAAGGAAACTGATTGTATTGTGAGAAATATGAAACTGCTGTTGTTGCGGATTTATGTTCCCGTCTTCTTTTTTCAGGGGAGCAACAACAGCCATGGTTGTTCTTATATTAGGCACATGTCATATGTAAAGGATCAATTCCCTGCTTCCTTTAATTTGTGATTCTTTTCAAGCAAAGAATGAAAAAAGGTAGTGGTATAGATGTATATATATTTATATAAGGTTTTCTTATCTGTAGCTCCTTGTCTTCTCCACAAAATTAATATAATGAAAGAGTGGCTGGATGGAGAAAGTATGTGATGTGGGGAAAACTAACTCATTCCCGTGTCTGAGCAGCATTGACAAAGGATGTGCTTACGTAATAGAGTTCTACGTGACAATGATATATATTATGTATATATATGGGAGCTTCTCGTAGCAAAGCAGGGTTTTGGTTGGTCTTGTATGTGGTTGAGTGTTGGGTTCTCTGGCTCATACTTTAAGACATGTTGGGTAGGAATGGATGGATATAAAATGTAATGGACAAACATACTCACTCTTCACTTACTCTATTTTATTTCCAATCCCTCATCATTAGTCACCATTAGTCAGGGGCTTCCCATCTTGGCTCTGAGAGATTAATGCGTGGAGAAAAGACGAAAAATGGCTCCTACTCCTGAACTATACACAAGACCGAGGATTTCTACAGTTCCGCCTGATCCTTGAGTTGGGAAGAATGGCAGGAAAACTCAATGCTTCCTGTTTTATGTTTGGGTTGAAAGATTTATAAAAACTGGGAAGACGAAGAAAGTATATATAGATCGTAGTGTTAGGTGAGGAGGTAGGTGGTTGATGTTGTTGTTGATGATGATGATGATCATGTTGTCTCTTGTTAGCTGGTTTGAAGTAGTGCATAGCAATACACTATCAACTCCACTTGTGCAGTACTCCTCACTCCCAGATGGTTTTCATGGCTGAGCTCTAGCCATTTTTATGTCCATAAGAAATGACAGACATTTGATTCAACATGGAAATATCTCGAAGGAAATCCGCTCTTGACTTGCTAAACGGGCGATTTGGGAACCCCAAATCTAGGAGAGGAGCATCATTTGTATTCATGCATTCCTATATTTCACTTTAGAATCCAAGAACATTTTCCTTGTTTTAAATAAAAAAGAAAGCGAGAAACCAACTCAACGTACGTTATTTTCTCCAACTATTTTTTTATATTTCCTATCATGCTGAGCCCAAGAAAATTAAGAGCAGGGGAGAAAAAAGGAGTAGCAAGCAACATACGTTTTGATGGTTGATTCGTTTCCAAAAAATACGAGGAGGGGGAAAAGTAGAAATGAACCTGATTTATAAGAGTTGCTCTTTACCATGCTTCTTCTTCTCCAGCAGGTTTTGATAGTTGATGATACGAGACCACGAGAGAAATGTATGGCTAGACCAAATCAAATTGATAAGCAACTCTGCGGAAGGAAAATGAAATAGGCTGGTCGAGCAGAACGAATTGAACGTTTTGTAATGAACGTTATTATCTCCATGCAATGCAATCAGCTATTTTGATATAGGCAGCAACGTACTGCTTTTATGTAGCAAAAAAAAGCGGATGATCATGTCTGTTGATTCCAAATTCATTGGATTTTTGTATTACTACTCCACTGAGATTTTATACATTATATATAAAATAATGTAATATTCAACCTATTTATGTACACCATGATTTAATCAAGTCCATCCAAGATTGAATCCGTGCTCGTTGCTCATATGTGGATTTTTTGGCCGGGGAGAAAGTAAGCACATCCTGATCATTTCTTCGAAGAGATACCAATATAAAAATGTTCCTTGTGTAGACATTTCCAAACTGAGCTTACCTTCTTACTATGTATATCCGTCACAATGTTCACGTGGGTTCATTTGACATTTACTGTTTGACATTTTGCTTCCCAACCATTTTTCCGTCTTGTGCCAATATTATACAACTTCCTTTAGCTGCTCCAATGTTTGCGGAACATTCAGCCGATTTGAAAGCAGTTTTTTTATCTCTCATTTAACAACTGTAAATATACAAACCAATATGTCTCTATTCCCATTCACGTACGTAAGTTGAGGATTGATGCTCATGTTTGCGTACGTCTGGCTTAAAACGGAAATGTGGAATGTAACTGTCCGGAAATGCCTGCAACTAGGTTGTAGGATTAGGGTTTAAGATGAGATGTATTTTTTTTGCAAACTTTCCAAAATGTTAGAGCTAAATCTCGAGCTAGTATTTGCGTTCCAAGGATAGAATCCCTATAGATTACTACTCGTTTTGTACAGATTCTATACATTGCTTCATCATCATCGTGATCATCATCATCATCATCCGAAAGTTCAAGTTGGAGACGCGTTTGGTTACTTATCGCTTCAACATTGCTTTGCACAAGCAAGGGATCTATTAGCATCTGCAGATTTCACTCTCTCCGCAAATCCTTCTCTGAAACTAAAGAAAAATAGAGAACAATGGATATTTTGTTTTGTATGTGGATTGTAGATTTTGGACGTCGATCCTTTTTCGTAGTATTGTGTAGCTGTAGCGTACGGCTGTGGCACAATTCCTAGAAAACGAAAGGCGAGTTGCGAGTTAAATGTTCTGTCAAGAGCTTCTGTTTGATGGGCGATCCAGTGGTTTGGTTTCACTTGTGTGGTTATTTTGCTCACATCACATTACATCACAGTTGAAATCCTTCGTGCTTTCTCCTTACAACATGACAGTGGCAGATGGTCTATAACCAAGTATGAAATGAAGTCCGGTCCACTGTTAACGGTTTGCTTTTGTTTACCTGAAAACACACTTTTTTAGCACAATATATACACTACTGCAGCGGAGTACGTCGAAATTAGGCACTTAGCTCCCTCCTTTAGTATCCGAAGAATGCCCTAATGTGATCAACCAAAGTCGTATATATTACTCGCATTGCATGGTGATGTGATGTGTTTTGTTGCGCCCAATGATTCCTCCTCGAGAGTTTACCTTCAGTTTCTGTTTGTATAAACAGCCTTGTCTCTATAGCCTTTTGATACGTTATGTTATGTAGGTCTCGAAAAAGAAAAAGTGGGAGAAAGTACGTCAGACATGAAGTAAATAACAATTCTGCTAAAGTACACTTTTTTTATAGGAGATCCTTCGGAGGATATTATTTCCCAGTTCTATCCAATCCAGAATACTTTTTTTTCCAGCACAACACCACCACCAGCTTTTCTATCTTTCTTTTCTATGCTTCCAACTAATAATAGTAAAGGGGAAACATGGTGGAACATACTCTTGACGTCCGTCCATAGTTTAGGTGTAGATTTTTTGCAAGCTAAGTTGTGAAAAGTGTTTTTTGTTCCGTTTTCACTGCACATAGCCCAAGGTATCGAATCGGGGAATGAGCGAGTTGGAGAGAGAGTGAAAGGTCTATTGGAGAAATGCATGTAGGAAACTACTACATATTTGTATACCAAACCAATCATGATATTCTACATCATAGGTAAAACATGTGGAGAGGCACAAGTAAAGAATGCAAATCGATCGACTTTTTGTCTGAAAATAAACCTGCTTGTTCCTCTCCCATTCTTGGAGGTCCACTACGACTTCTTCTTCTTTCATTGAGGTTAGGGTCCTTGGTACATGCTTCTTTTCAGCACATAAATAATAATGTAGGTACATGTTGTTTGAATACATTTGGGTTTTGGGTTCCTCATTCCAATTCCAACCCAATTTTCTCTGTTAAGGATTCCTGGTTTCCTAAACAAACTGTCATGGTGGCTGAGTTGTTGGTTGTGGTGTGGAAGTAGCTCTTTTTGAACAGAGTCAAATGGGCTTTATTAAGGGAAAGGAGGGAGGTTTATTGTATTCATGACGTTTGAATTCAATAAGGGCTCTATTTTACAGTTGCTCCCTAGTTCGATTCAATTATCTTAGGAAGATATGGGGTGGAGTGGTATGTTTACGTATATAAGGCGCTTTGCAAAAATCCCGTTTAAATTTGAGAACCGAAAGAAGCTTAAGGCTGGAATGTAAAAAAAACTGGTCGAATTGAAAACACACATTTCATCTTTTATTTTTCTTGGGATGCTGCAAAACCTTGTCTCAAAGTGTAAACAGGTATGTTATGTCTCGGATGACAGTGTCCATATTAGTGGAATGGACAGTCATCTCTTCTCAAAAGGTTGGAGGATATATTATAGGAGCTGAACCTACTACTTGTCATGTTTGTTTTTCGTGCATCAAATCCATTTTAAGGCTCTAGGCAGGATTTCATGGGGAATGGGCTGATGTTGATGTTTAAGGCCGACCAAATAAGTATGAATTCCCCTCTGTTTTAGAAACCTAGTTCATATCCGGTTAATGTGAATACAGACATATATAAGGTTGTAAAAACTCAGGGTTTGAAAGCTATATGTCGTACTTTCACCGAGAAATGTCTGGTTTGCGGGCATTCAAATGACTAGATCTAGTAGTTACTTCGTTATCTAGAGAGATCCCCAATATGCACCTACCACCACACACCAGCATCATCATCATCAACTACCAACAACGCAACCCAATCCAACCATCCAAACCAATCTACCATTCACTATCAAACAACATAGTTTTTTCTATGCTCTCTCTCTAGAAGCGAGCTTTTTTTCTTTTCTTCACATTTTCTATTGATATTCCATCCACTCGAGTTGTGACCACTCCAAAATACGAGTTTGTATAGAGCATAACGTGGAGTTTATTGATGCTTTCGTAGATTTTCTCTCTTTCTCTCTCGTTTGGTTTGGCTCGCTTCCCCATCTCCATTTATTACAATCCGCTCGTCCGTTTATTGACATTTTCTCCCACCGCTTGCTTATTCCAAGGTTGGTTCTGGTCACTCCTCAGTTTTTAACGATACATACGAACCTACAAACTGATACCATGACTCTCCCTATTCTTCTTCGGGAAGTGTGGAGAGATGTACAGGAAAATTTATGTTGTTTAGCCTTTACTTAACGGTTCTCAACTAACACGTTAGACACATTTGGGACTTAGTTTATAGGCTGTGTGGTTCACACTCATGGAAAAATTATGCTCACAACTGCGTAAAAAACGTAGAGGAAATGTATGCGCCAAGATTAGTTCAGAGAAATGTTTTTGAAAACATGACAAACCGAGCCGAAAATGTTGATCTGGGTGGGAGCAGTTCATTTTACACTAGAAATATATACATAACTTTAGCTACTACGTGAAGACGTGTGTTTTTCAAAAAAGAAAGAATGACTACCGCTAAAATGTCATTTTGGGGACCATAATTAAATAAAACTTGAAAAGTGGAGAAAAAGTTTTTTTCTTCAAAATTTTCATGCATACCGTGCCGTATTGTTAGTTTTTTGTTCTAGCTAAGTGTCACATCACATGTAATATTAGCCTACGACAGAACCCTGAGGAAAAAAGGAATACCTAATTTCTTCAATAAATTGTATTACACAAGAAGGGAAGTCTTTGGAGTTTATTGCAGCACTGAAGAACGGTTTCAGGGAATTCAACGTTCCGGAGAATGAACAAGAACTACGCAATTTATATGAGTTTGTAAAATAAAGAGCCAAACCGTTTTTACTACTATATGCGTTTTAGGGGTATTTTTTTGTCATAACCAGTCGTATTTGAACGGTGGTGGTCGGAGATGATTTAGCGAATGTAATCAAAACTTTGTATGCATAACAAATATGGCAATTTAACATTAAATATATTTCAATTAATTTAAAGCCAATGTAGGTACTAAGTGTGGATGGTTAATTCGCGATTAAGCAACATAGTTGATTCAATTTCAACTCTGTAGAATTGAAAGTTTCAAGTAAATACAATTAAAACGAAAAATAGTTTTCAAAAAGTTTTCACCAGGTGCAGTGCAGCTTTTGAAAGCAAAACACAGATTTTTACATAAATACAACAAATCATGACGCACATCAAACTAGTTTTTCATGTTATTTGATGCAGAAGTACCGATGTATGTGTGCCGAAAAAATTATTTCAAGCCCACCGAAACATCAACTACCAACTCTCCGATAAAAAACATAAAAACGTAATATTTACTTTTGGATCATGGCCGATTCTCGATTCCCGTCTCAAATGTCATTTTATGAGCAACAGTCTCCACACAGCCTTCCTTCTCATGTAGTAGTAGTAGGTAGGGAGGGATGTAGTGTTTTAAAAACTTCCAATTCAATAAGCAAATGCTGATTTTCTCAAAGTATCATGACCATAAAATGTTTCCAAGTATGTTAAAAGTTTAGTTGAGTTGAGCCAACCCAGAGTATATACGCACGGTTGTGTAAGTGCACAGATAAATTGTAATCTGTACCCGCTGTTGGCGGAACCTGTTACTTCTTTTCTTGGAAAGTCATCTGTGCATTCTTGGCCTGCATCATCATCATCTATCCTCTCTCTCCCCCAGTCGATCTCCACCAGAAAAAAAAAGTAGCTAAACAAAATTTTCCCCATGAACATATTTTCAGTGCCTTTTATGCTCACACACATATTTTCTAGGGTGGATGTGGATGTGGAAAGTAGATGGTTGCCCCAAAAGAAAGAAAAAAATGGTATTTGGTATCATGTTGCTAAATTTTGATCTGGAACAAATTGCCCAATCACGTCGTCTCCAACTTTTACTCCTTTCCTTTGTATTATTGCATTGCTCACAGGGAAGTCCAATAGATTTGAGAGACCTTATATGATGATACGAACGTATGACAATATTACGTATTCACATCCAGATCCTTGGAGAGAGAAAAGGGAAACAATAGCTTTGTATGTTTGGATGAATATTAGAATATAATATTGTTTCGGGGAGCGTTGCTCCAACACAACATAATACACAACAACCCAACATCACATTTTGTTTTCTTACATATGGAGCATTGTTCTTTTTAAGTGAGCGATTTTGTCTTTGTAACAACTTTGAGAAACAGACATCATTTAGAGCCTGAGCCAACAAAAACTCGATAGACATGGAAAACTATGGTGGTGCTGGAGTTGGTGGAGTGCACAAGCTCTTCATATACCACTCCAACGCCAAGTTCCAAGGTGGTGTGGCAGTCTATATCTATATGGCGATGGCAGTCAGGGTCGACAGACCGGGCAAACTTCTCATTTCCCGTTTCTTGACTGCTTTGGGTAATTCATGTCGGCAATAGGTTGAATTACTCCCGTCATTCCATGCATATAGTATGCAGTTTCTTGAAGGGAGACCCAAAAACCATATAGCATGTTATGTTTCCATTTAAGTATTATCCATGTAGGAATATTATAAGGAAAAAGTTCTAGTCACTACTCCCTATATAAACGTATGCTGGAAGTAGGATTCCAATCCTTAATGCATGCATGAGCTTTTTCAATCTGAAGAAGGAAGGAGAACAGAAGAGAAAGAAAAAGAAGTGTGGGATGAGAAAAGGTTTCCTTTAGCTGCAAGTTCCATTTTACTCTGTCTCCATATAATATAAGCTTGTCTTAGCCATGTAGCTCCAGAGCTTTATCTAAACTCCATTATGTACATGGGTAGTAGTACGTTATAGGCCGTCAACAAACGACTTCTTTTGTATATTACGACTCGTGCAATTTTACACGTTCGTTTACATCCACGTACATCCTTACATTCATTATATAGATTGAGTTGAGTTGCGACAGTTGGATTGGACAGTACCATTGGGATATGGCAATAGAAAATGGCAAAACCAGCTTTTTCGGTTCACTGTTTTCTCTTCTTGTTGTGTTATATATATTGCTATTGGACTTTTTGCTGGTGTTGCGTTGACTGTCCAATGTATTTATAATACAAAGTAGTAGTAGTAGTAGACATTTTCAAGCAGCAAGAAACAAGGAAGGAGTACAATCAGATGTGCTGTATTTATAAAGTTGCCATATGTTTATCTGAAGGAAATGTGTTGAATAAAGAATTGTCGTAGAAGTCGTAGAGTCGACGACGACGAGTTGAGTTGGGGTGGTTGCTATACCCCTATCACACGCTATACTATACTCTTTCTCTCCCTTTTTCTTTTCAAAGTTAACATCCATGTATGTATGCATATCACATTCATTCATTCCCATTCTTCTGTTTTCTGCTGCGAATGTTGGTGGTGGTGCAAATGCAGTAGCACTTCCTCCTTTACACTGTCTTTTCCATTGAATTAGTATGTATTGTGTGTGTGTAGTTTGTATCTCTATCTGTCTATAAAAGCTGGCGATGCTGATATGTCGGAGGAGGCACAAGAAATAGTCATGAATAAATAAAATGATTAGGGAGCTATATATACATCCATTCACACACTCAAAATGTGGCAGAGTGTGAGTAGTATTCGGATTGCATTGCAACAACCAACCAACCATCTCTAGTGAGTCGAGTCGCGAGTGATGTGATATGAGAAGAAGGGAAATAAAATGCTGTCTTTATTAGGGCGATACAGACCGGATCTCGTGTTGACGGGAAGCGAGAAATAGAATGGATGTCAGGCATCAGATCAGGGAGCCAGTTTTGCTTTTTTTTCTGTTCCTTTCAACTCATTTCTCTTCTTCATTGTAGTATTTCTAAGGAGTTAATGTCACCGAAAGAGATGCAAGAATGCAGTACCTAAGAACACAGCAAATGTAGAAAAGTTGTAATAGGACAGAATGGAATGAAATGAAATAAGCATAGATCGCTCTTCTGGGCTTGTCTTAAATGTCAGAGATCACTTGTTTCCCTTTTTCTCCCTTGTTTTACACTAGTGGTGGTGGTTGGTGGTGGTGGTGGAAGAAGCTGTAGTCAAATGGAGAGTGAGTGAGCTTATGAGTTTATATCGCCGCAAAGTGCTCCTATGCATGCACAAACTGGAGTTTTTTCTTCTTCAAGTGCTCCTACTTTCACCAGTTTCATCGTTTATCTGAAAAAAAAACTTGGAGAAAAAGGGAAAGTGGCAGGCAGGGTTTCGCATAGCATGGCGTTTTGGGTGTGCAGCAATACTTCAGCGAGTGAAATGAATTGATGCTCGTGTTGTTTGTTACAAACGGGGAAAAGATGTGACAAGTGGAAAGTATGCATATAATGAAACTCTAGCATCATGATGAAACCTATACCTCGTTGTTCCAACCGCTTAAATGAGTTGAGTTGAAACTGGAGTGCATCGTTCATGTAACCCAAAAACCAATGAGCACATCTCATTCACGTCATCCGCAAGGAAAACTTGATATCACAAAAAAAAGTAAATAAAAAATTGAATGTTTTTTCTTCCCACTTGAAGCAACCAAAAACCTCCTTGAGTAATATGCTGGGAAACGTAAAAAAGAATTTTCATTTTTTTACATTTGAAAAACAGTGTGGATTGGATATGTCAGTTAATGTGGTTAAGCATCTGAAAAAATTGGTGAAGAAAAGAGGGAGAAAGAAAATACATCTTTTCTGTAAGTATGGAAAAACATAAAGGTTTGTTGTCTATGTTCTTATAAGCGTTAGTTAGAGAACCAAGCTGGTGAATAGGGACGACTCAAAGCTGTGAGTTGATCTAACTGCAAATTGTACGATATGGTAATGTTATGTTCTTATATGGCACTGGCACACTGCTTCCTTTCCTTATTCTCTATATGACTCGAGGCATTGATTGCCCTGCAGCTGAAGAATTGCTTTGCTTTGCTTTCGCTTTTTACCTTCATGCTCCTGCTCCTAATGATAATATGCACATGCCTATGTAGATAATAGGTATGTTATAACTCTGAGTTTAGTTTTAGTGTAGACACATAAAGAACACAGAGTTGTATGAGATACAAGGGAATCGAGAGTGTATTGACGGAAACAAGTACAAAAGAAGAAAGCTTGGGGGGAATGGATGGATGAGTAAGCGAGCATCTGGTTCCTCTGGTTGCGGATGCCCACTAACGTTATTGGCAGGCAGGCTGAGCTCAGCCTAGGTTTACTACTTTTCTCTCTTTAAACCAGGCTGGAGAATGGAGTGTTTTGCATTATGTATGTTGGCTGCATGTTTTTTTCCAGCAAGTACGATACGTACACAACGCAATGGTGTAGTAGGGAATATTGTAGGACAGGTTGTGCACTTGAACGAGAGAGAGAGAGCCGTTATGTATGTATGTATGTAGGGTGGTGTGTGATGATAAGATTGGAAGGGAGTCTAAAATTGTGAATAAGAATTCTACACCAAATTTCAAATGTTGCTGGAATAAAGGGTATAGCAAATATGTATGTATATATTTATGTATCTACTTCCACACGGTAAAGGGGATGGGGATATGCATTTATATATGGATGTATGTATATCATATATTTAGTTACATTTGGAGAATTAAGTTACGCGTACACACATACATTATACTATTTATACAACGTACGTATGAAGTACGACTACTACATATAAATACAATGTGTATGGTTATAGTTGCTACAGCGGAAGAGAGGCGACGAGTTAGGGGGAATAGGCTAACGTGTGTCCATAAAAGTATCTAGCAGCAGCAGAAGTAAGCATACCCGGTTGTACACACCAACGCTATATGTACGTGTGTGTGCTTAACGCTATCACATTAGTTTTCCTGGTATTTATGGCAATAAAGATGGAACAACTAGCAATCTGCACCCTTTATATAAAACGCATACGGGAGAAAAGAGATATGATAGAATACATACGTAGCTTCTGCACGCGGGCCTTCGGTTGGAGTCGGAACACGGGTTTCTTGACTCATAGTTACAATCAGCAGCAGCATCAGCTCCCCATGAACTATGTTGTTTGGGAGTGCACGGGAAAGTGAATTGCGACGAATAAAGTCGACAACAACTGCCTATACCAATGCCTCTATTCTTGTTGTATCACATGAGAACTGCTGGGAACATTCACTAAAATCCTTTTGCACTTTCCTACTACTACTCTTCCACTCTCAAGGAAAAGTAAAGTAAAGCGGAGTAGGGAAAACTTTTCTTTCATCGTGAGTAGCTCTTCACTCGCCAACTTAGCGTGTGTATCGTATCGTATCCAAACACATTGCAGAGAGAGAGCCTGTAGTTTTTAGTGACTTGCACTTGCTTTCTTTACAAGTGTATTGCTAGGCTCTCCTCTGTGTAACCGTCGGAGGAGAAAAATACATGGTGGTACTGAGAGAGCTCCTCTGCTTCTCTTGCGGCCCTTCCTATTCTTATTACATTACGCGACGTCGTGACAGTGAGTCAGGGTTGTTGGCTGTGAAGAAGATGAAAGTATTGCATCTTCCTTTCCTTCATTTCCTCTGAAACCTGGTCGTCAACGTATGTGCTCTGTGTAAGTACGAATGAGCAACCATACACTTTCCAAGTTTGACTCTACTCTCATCTCATCACCACCACCAGAACCAGCAGAGGAGAGAGAAGTTCGTCAACCATTTTTATACATATAGAGGTATGGTAGTTGGGAAAATCCAGCAGTATCAAGATTCGTCTTCCGCTGCTTGGAACTTGGAATCATCATCATCAGCATAATAATAATAACAACCAACACGTCATCCTCGTCTCGTCTTGTTCCTTTTTCAAAACTGGAGAAAACTTTCTTCTCTACTTTTCTCTCTCTCAGAGATTTGCTTGCAAAATACTATAAATTTCTCTTTCTCCTCCAACTCTCGTGGTGTGGTGTGTGATAACTTTTCAAAAGGAAGCAGAACAAGTTTTAATTTTATCGTATAGCATAATACGGAATGCTAATGAAGGAAACCGGTGTAGAAAACCAAAGACTGCCAACAGCTCTTTTAAATTTACATCCCCGATTATTATTTCCAGCATCGGCATCATCATCATCATCAACTAAAAGAGCAGCGGCAGCAGGAGCCCTGTTATTATTATTATCATTATTATATTGTTAGAAACATACGGATCGAGTTTGTGTCATTGAAAAAAAATTGCTTCTGCTCACATGTGACTTGACTTTCTCCTTCGAACTTGATATGATGGTGATATACACGCTTCGCTCGTGATGTTCAAATAATATTCTTCTTATTATTGTCAAAAGCAGAAAAGTCGAGATGTCGTTTGGAGGACAAAGGAAGCAATAGAGCAAATGAAGGCGTTGTAGTATCCTTTACTCTCTCTCATCTCAATTCTCATTCTAAACAATAATAATACATAACGTACAATGCACACGTACGAGGAAAGAAGTGCTCCTCTGTTCTCTGTACACTTTTGAGCATCACAATATTATACATGAATAAAACGTGACCTTATTATATTAAGAATAATCATCATAAAACTAATAATATAGGAGTGGTGTTGTTTGACGTCCCTCCGGGTTTTAAAAAGCTTCTTGAAGTGTACTACTATGAACCGCTAGAAGAATTGCAACTTTGTATTATCCTTGTTGGTTCTTTCTACACAATAAATACATACATCACATCATCATCTTCCATGCGGAGCAGAGGATGATGATGATCATGTTCATGTTACAGCAGCAGCCCGTTGTCATCATCTTTGGATAGAAAGCAGAGAGCTCCTTTCTTTTTGCAGTGGGTTGGTTTTGGTTGTTGGTGCTTTACTATTCAGGAACACACGTACGTTTACATAATATTATATGTACATATTGGCTGGTGATGTTGACTGATTGTGTCGCAAGAAGCGCAAGGTTGTAAAGAACATAAATAATTGTATGTACCGTTCCGGTTTTGTTTCGCGAGAGAAGAAGTGCTTCCACAACATAACTATTGTATTTTTTTAAATATAGGCTTTGCAACGAATTCATATCCAGCCAGGTGCAATATCATAATTATTATTATAATCAACGTCAAATTGTCCAGCTCGTTTTCCCCTTTTGATCCTCAGTGTGGAGTAAGTAATAATAGATGGAGTACACAAAAGACTTTTGATATAATACAAAAAAAAACTGTTTAAAACGAGCCAAGAACAAAAGAGAAGGTTTTTAACGATGAAACAAAAAACTACTACTTTGCCCTGGTTCAGAATTCATCTCGTCGTAACCCCTCAGGTATGTCTTTTTGAATTATGACAACTCCTTTGATGTCAACTATGAAAAGTACTTTTTCGCATTTTCTTTACTTCCTTCTTCTGCTCGGGTTTATTAACTTCCACTTTTTATTCTTCGTACACAATGCGGATGGTAGCGATGCGTAGAAAGATCATAAATCATATAAGATGGTACAGTTTCGGGATCTCATGCATGAGGAACATGGATGGACAATTCCATTTTTCCCGCAGTCTGAGTAGAGGATATTCGTTGGGCTATGTTATGTATGCAAAGTTCATGTAATTGTTGTCAAATAGCGAGAGTGCAGAGCTGAGCGTTTCATTTTAGTCATTTAATTCATTCGGATTAGGATTAGATTGAAAGGCGTAATTTCTTGTATGGCTTTGGTGGCAACTTGTAATTTACAAAATGTTTAAATATTTATATCAGTGGTAGATTTAATCTCTTCTAGTGTTTCATCATTGATTGATTCCTCAAACAGAGTTCAGATTTATCCTCAAAGTTAATGGAATTCACACAAAAATATAAAGTATTACATAAGCTATCTATAGGTGAAGTAGATGCAACCGTATATAAATTGGTAGGTGTCACGACATGACGTGTTTACTCTTCTGGTATAATACCACGCATTTGTCGTCCTAAGGCTCCCTGGGACGAACTCCGATCCATTTGTTTCTGCTTTAGCATGATTTTGGTTTAGTGCTGGCTCTTCATAAAATACCATCCAGTAAAGACAAACCAAATAGGTTTTTCTTCTCTGGAACTAAAAACTCTTAATAGTACATATAAATTGCGTTTATATAACCAGTATTGTTGCTAACAATAATTTTGATAAGGGCAAATCACAGCCAGGTCCGCTGAGCAAAGTGTAGAAGCGAGTGATTCAAATGGCTACTTTAGCAAAGCACGCATCATTACATGGGAGCCTTTTCTAATAAATATTTCAATCAGTTACCCAGAACCAGCCAGGGAGTGGAAGCTGGTTGTGTAATACACATTGTGTAACATACTAAAATGGTAAGATGGTGATATGACAGGTCAAAAAAAATTCAGTGACAAGACAGGCATTTCTTTTTTAGAGATTTCTTGGCAACTGGTTCTCCTCCTTCTCAATACCTACTAGCATATAGGAATAGCACCTCCTGTGGCTTTCTCCAACTTTGTATCCAATCCATCCAGTCAGTTTCAGTAGATCGATTTATGTGGGTTTTCTTGCAAAAGAAAGGAAGTCCAAAGAATGTATGGAGAAGAGTGGTTTGGTTTGGTTTGGTTAAAAGAATCAAAAGAAAAGCTGTTTGAAATAAGTTGTCAAATTTTTTTACTCACTCATCTAGCTAGAATTAATTTCTTGTGTGTCGCTCCCTTCCTCCACTCCATCCTGCTCCATTCTCTCTCACTTGGTTGGTCTCAAGTAATTTCTTTGTTGTACAATGATCAGAATCAAAGACGGCTCAATCAAGAGCTTCAAGTCTCTTGTCAGATTTTTCGGTTGAGCAAATCGTATTAGTGCACTTACCTGAGCTCCCATTCCCTTTGTTCTCATCTGACGATGATGGCTTCTGTCAATATGTCTGGATGAGCTTGAATCAGACGCAGAATAGAATGTACTACTTGTCTTGTCTCGCTTCAAATTCTCGTTTTCTCTCTGTTTCCATTCTACAAAGGATCTTTTTGATTGTCAGTTATGAGGAACAAGTGTACCAAACCGTGGAGGAGGTAGGCATAGTCATTCTCCTCTCAATCCCATCCTCTTTTCTTTTTTACTTGTCATATTCAAAACACTCACTCACATTCATTTGTAAGAGTGCGGTGGTGGTGATAGTGGTAATATCCATGTAAATGTTCATCTTTATTATGAGACAAAAATTTCTTTGGGGAAAGTTAGTCATGTGGAAACAAAGTATTTTTCATATACCTCCTTTGCTTCACCTAATACAACTGTACAAGGTACTTCAATCTTAACAAAGACTCAAACTATATGAAAGATGCATCCGTTTTACCTACCAGCGTAATAAAAATATAACGAGCTGTTAAAAGAGAGATTGGCGGTTTGCATTCCCGCACTATCATAATAAGGTATGTAGTTCATTAATGAGTATCATAATACCTTATGTCCTTTTCCGACACACAACACATTATTTGCCTCGCTTCCCTACACATATACGTATACATTGTTTGAGCTATTCAGAGAAAGGCTCGTTTACGCACACATAATGTTTTGAAAGGTAATAGGTATGGCTGTCTCTTTGTTTTTAAAGGATATTAGCGTAATGACGGAGGAAACAGACTATTCATTCATTTCATTAGGCATATTTTTGTCGTCCTGTCGCTCTGTTATACTGCTATGCTAACATATCATATTTTGGGATCGTTCGTTTCTATATAAATGCTTATATAAATGCAGTATGTTGACTATCTTCATTAGGTGGCAAAGGAATTCTCCCAAAGACTGACATTATCATGTCAAATCATGCTCCGTGAAAAATTTCTTTCAGTCACTCTGTCAGCATCTTCTTCCATTAATGGCAGAGGAGTGGAGACAGAATGCTAAGTAGGCAAGCTTAAACTTATCCCAAAGGTTTGATGTCCTTATGCATACAATGCCTTAATACAATAAACTGGGCTAACAAAATTTAGCTATATAACTGCAGGAAATCATATTATCCTGCTTTCAAAGGGGAAAAAATGGTTGACAAGCTTTCTCCTTTTTGTACCAACTCCTCCGTGACTTTAGAAACTGGGAGTTCAAAGAAAGAGAGTTTAGTAGTTGGAGGGAGTAATTTAGTTTGATGTGTGAGAAATCAAGCCGGTTGAGAGGTGATTAAAATTGAATAAATGTTCTGTTCGTTTTAAAGACCTTTAGCCTTGTCACAAGTCACTACAGGAATACTACAGGCTGCCTGGACGGGCTTCTCAAGTCGAACTTTCCATTCATTTTATGTAGGCTATTATCCTTTTCCTTGACTCTTTCAAAGGAAAACTCATCATCATGTTGAGAAAGACATGCTATGCTCCATATACCATGTGCGTTGGTGTATTCAAAAGCTGAGCTGTTGATTAAGTCCAACATAAAGGGAAACGAAACGAGAATGTTAGGACGTAGTAGTTAGCAAAATCCCAACTTTCTCTTCATAAAAAAAAGGAAAGGTTTTAGGAGAAAGTATAAAACATTGGCAAGTTGTAATAAGGAAAAATCAGTCAGAGAAGATTTGGGACAAAAAAAAATAAAAGAAAGGGCAATGCGCGTACGTAATGCAGTGCTTTTAGCCTCCGTCCGTAATTTCATACTGAAAGGTCAACAAAGAGAAAATGGTGTATGGTAATGGAGGCGGTTGTATTATGCACGGCACCATTGTTATCGTCGACATGTACATTAGAGACCACAATATGGACACAAAATTTAGCATTTTCTTATTCTTTTCAACTTAACGCTGCTCACATAAAACAAACTTTCACCAAGGTGTGTGTGTGCCAATGCAGGTGGTAGTGGCATGGCATGGTTGGTACGTAACGAACACCCATGGTCGGTCGATCCTCTGTCAGTTAATGCCATATACTCTTCCGCTTAATGATATACCTATATGAGCATGTATTAGAACACACTTTTCTCAGTGGATGCATAAGGTAAACATGTGAGTGCAATTGAAACACAATTTCTTAGATCACCTTTTAGGAACTGAAAAGTGGTAGTTAGCTTTTAGAAAAGTTTTGCCTTTTTTAGTCATGTGCAATATATGTACATACACATATTTATTTGTACCTTTTCTGAAGAAAAAAGGGAAAATGCCGTCATTACCATCATCATCATCTTGTCCTTTTGCGTGTGTGTCAAGCTGCTAGCCGTGTTGATGACGATGGTGATGTATCCGTGTACAAACTAATAATTCCAGTGACTGGGATTTTAGTTGGATCGATGTTATGTAGGTATTTGGGTTATGAAGCTTGGATATAAAGTAAAGGGCACGTGAAGGATACCAGGAACACCATAGTGGCATACATTTCTACGCTTGAGTTTCGCATGCTACCATCACCATCATCATCATTGCTATATCGTGCAGCAATGAAGTCAGTCAGCGCCTCTATAAAAACTGGCTTATTTCGTGGAGGTTCCCTAAATTTGTATATAGGTATGCGTGCATCTTGTAATCTGCATGCTAGTTTCCCAGTTTATACTCCGGTTTTTCCGTTCCGCTTAAGTGGACTTGCATAACAATAGGCCTGGTTTGGTTTTATGTTCGAGTACCAGAAAAGTATGGGGATTGAACGGATTTTAAACAGCGTGTTTTATGGATGTGAGAGGCGAGTAGTCAAGCGATGCGATGTTCTTGCTGCTCGATGTGCGTCTGCTTCTATACCCTTTTCCTCATCAAGTCCAAAATCACTCATCGCCATCATCATATTTCTGGTCCCATCAATACAACACAACTTCATTCCGCTCCAAAATCCCTGCCAGTTCCTGTGGGCATAGGTATATGGTTTTGGCTCTGTTCGTGCATTCCAGGGACTGACTCGCTGCTCTGCTCTGTAGTAATGTGTTTATAATTGAGGTTGTGTACAAAAAGCAGTGATACTGCTGCTCCAGATATATATAGGAAAATCATTTTGTGAGATAAATTAATTTACAGCATCCCTTTTAAGTACGAGTAACCACTTTGTGTGTTAAATTAAGTTTCATTGTTTTATATCGCATGATCTCATCTCAACGAAATTTTGATGATGGATGATTGATTTTTTTTTGCTTCTCTCACAATCTGGCTCATTCTATATTTAGGTGAAAATGAAGTGACATACATATACATTGATGGCTATGGACGTTTGGATTAAAAAAGGATATCATCAATGTATCAAAATGTTACATCTGATTTTGTCATTTTACTTTTCATTTGGACCCATTTTCAAATAATTCCAAAAATGCATTCAATTCAGATAGCTGAGCTTTGTCTTTGATCTTTGTAAAAGCTGACGGTAACTACGTTTTAAGGGATCGAATGACAGAAATTGTATCAGAACCGGATGCGGTTATGGTTATACCCAGACAGGGATTCCCTTGCCGTAGTAGTAGCAGCAGTAGTAAAGCCCATCTCATATGTCACATTTCATTGATATGGTAGTAAAGGCAAACTACTGTTTCCGTATTGCTTTGTTATATCTACATTTCACCTTTATTCATAGTTCTCTCCTCCTTATATCCTTTGCCTTTCTCCGAGAATCGGCATTTATTACATGGTGCGGCTTCACAAATGGAGTACCTGGAGTAAATGTCATGGATTCTGGATAATTCTTTGTTTTATGAGTGGCTCCAGCCCGTCGTCGTAGTCTCCCTTCCAGAATGGTAGAAAATGGAGGAAGCATCTGCTTTAGGATTTTGCAGCAGTGAATCAACCTCCTTTTTCTCTCTCCGGAGTATATACTATACGAGGCTGTAGTAAATGTTGGAATCCCCCTCACAAAGCTTACAACCTAAATAAGACGAAATTGGTTAGAAGGGTGACGGAAAATATTTCCAAGAAAAGAACCAAACTAGCAGAGGTCTGGCTGGGTTGTTGTTGTTCTGTAACTGAACTACTACTACGTATATTTCCTTGTGACTCCTCCATCCCCGTCGGTTTTTCATCTCCTTTTTTATATATAAAGTCTATAATATAATGTGATATGAAATGAAGTTTTGTTCTAATGTCTATGGTTGGTGCAAGCAGCAAGGTATTTGCCAAAGCCGTAGTATTAAGTGCCTTTCTTATAAGACAACGCAAATACTCATATTCCTGATCTTTTGGGTAGGTTTCCAAAAAAAAAATTTGTGCTTACAGTCACATCACACATAACATACACCCTCTATAATAGTTTTCCATATACTATATATGCTGCTACGCTGCTAGAGATTGAGAGTAATAGTACTCATCTCCCATATGACTAGTCATTCGCTGAGGCTGTTATGTACCAATCTTAGTGCCGCTTTTCTCTGGACACACACATATTATACATACGGCTCCATTGAATCCAAGCACAAACACAAACCAACAGCCTCCATATTTACCTCCCTCATTCCTGGTGAGTATAGGAGAATACTGCCTGAACATCTATAATGCATGCACCTTACATCTTCTCGAGTAGACGAGGTGAAACCTTGTAAAAATTGCTTCAAACCTTTCCCTTCTATCGTGTTATAGGGTCTAATGAACACGGTAAAAAAAGAATATTGAGCATCACGCTAAAATAATCTTAGGATCCTGCTCCTTTTACTTTACTACTACCGGGACACATTGGAGGTGATCTTTCTCCGTGTATGTTACGACCTTTTCTCCTCGTTTCCAATATGCTCTCTCTTGCTTCAATATCATCAAGCCAACCTTTCTCTCGAGTTAACGTTGGGGGTTACGCTACGCTAAGATATATAATATGAATGTATGGAAGATTTTACACCATTCCAGGTTTGGAATGCATTATATTGAAGTTAGATTGGAGGAGCCGGCTCTGTACGGAAGGTACGCATTTAGCAGTGCAAAGAGAGCCCGTTAGGAGCCAGTTGGATGTGGATTAATGTGTTTTGAATTGCTCCCTTGAGAGCTTCGAATCATTTTAATATGCTAAGCTGGTACTACTTTTAAGAAATTTGATAAAAATACATTTCTTGCACTTTACCTAACTGCTCATGGAAAGATAAGGGAAGGATAGTATCACATCACCCACCGCGGGTGGAATAAGAGCACACACACACGTGTAGCCAATATATAGCAGTTCCTCTCCAAGAATGCTGATATGAATATGCATCTGGTATTCGATAGGAGCAGCAGCAGTGTTTGGTTGTGCAATCATGTTCCATTTATATTCATTCTTCCATGCGTCCACGTTCTTGTAAAGCATCTCTTTCTAGAGTGGATGGATCAGCAGAAATTGGGAAACATTCACAGTAATTTATTGTCGGCTCCAGAGGGAAAGTTTAGGCAGTGGAGGAATCGAATCCTTGAAGGATTTGAGTATTTTTTAATAAATACAGGGGATTTTACATCTTTGCTAATGGAAAAGTGTCAGTAAGTGGATTCGTTCAATCTCTCTCATTTTCTTGTTTGCAACCAGGCCCAGACCTACATTTGCTTGCTTACTCTCACGTACACATTTAGAGCAGACAGCAAAAATTTCATTTAGGGGATAAGCAGGGTGGCAACAAAAATGTGGCACAAAAAATAAACTACTTAAAACCTTCCAAGAGTCAGAAGCTGCTGCAATGCAAAAAAATAAAGGGAAAGATGTAAAAGCATCCAATTTACGGCTCTTATCCATATTATGTGTCACTCCACTCCCGATTATTATGGAGTGTTTCCAAAGCCAAACGGAGGAGACTAGCCTAGCCATCTATGAAGCAAACACTTGGCTTTGGCTCGTCTTATAGTCTTATTGATTTCCAGCACATAAGACAAGACGATTACACGCCGCAAATGTTTTTGTTGTTGTTTGTGAGCCTGATTAATTTCCGTTGGATGCAAAGGGGAAAAAAGCAAAGTTTGTTGGGGAAAGCTAAAAAAACAGCAAGACGTTCATGTACCAGAAATAGTTAACCCGCTGAGTTGCTTCTTCTTCTTCTTCGTACCAGTCAGTATATAAAAAAGAAAGAGAAGAGGCAGCAAAAATGTTACACTAACTTTGCATTGCCTTCCCTATTGCATGATTTAGGAGAAAGAGAAAAAAAAGTGTGTAGTGTTGCCAGCCAAAAAACCTTTCCAAATATAGTATTTTCCGTGGTTATGTATTTGGTTGAGAAACAAGGAGTGAAGCATGTAAGACCATGCAACCAGCCCGAGTTCGTCGTCTCTTTATCAAGGACGAGTAATAAAGGCATGATAAAAAGAATGGGCAAAAAAACGGCTGGACAACAGCGA
This sequence comes from Orchesella cincta, assembly GCA_001718145.1. Classification (NCBI taxonomy): domain Eukaryota; kingdom Metazoa; phylum Arthropoda; class Collembola; order Entomobryomorpha; family Orchesellidae; genus Orchesella; species Orchesella cincta. The sequence continues at coordinate 3,828 of LJIJ01000822.1, read as the reverse complement.
GCCTTTCGTGACTCCAAACTACAAGGGAGGAAGAAACTACAGCGCTTAAACTGAAACTACCAAATTCCCATGTGCACTGCAATGTACTACATACATATTTCAAGAGCTAGACACTACTAGCTCAAAAAGCCAAACCAGAAGAAAAAATGTTGAGGAAATATAATATATTATGTACTATCTGAAAAATTAGAAATAGGAGTTATTCACTTTTCATATAGTATGAATTTGTTCAGTATCCTTTTTTTAAATAGCAGGCATACGTATGTATACATGTGTTTGAGTTATATCAGCCATGAAAATTATGCGATATCAACCATTTCACCTTTCTTAACGGATTTTTTTGAGCAAAAGAGAGGAACTGTCTCAACAGTCCACTATAATGTAGGAATAATGGCAAGAAAAATTGCAGTACTGTCTTCATCTAATGTTGAATGTTGGCTTTTAGAGCAAATTAACTTGTGTACGTACGTTTCTCAGAGAGAGGAATAATAAGGAAAACTGCGACTACCTCCAATTTTTCTTTATATGGCCTTCCGAAGACCAACCTCATCCTTCCCCCCGGACTCATGAATGCAATGTCATAACATGGCGTGCTTGAACGCTCATGCATAACATCTTTTTATACTTTTCTGGCATGGCCCTAGCGTGCAAATACGGATGTATTTAGTGTACAGTATAGCAGAGTAGTCGTAACGGTAAACTGGAAACTAACTCTGGGATGACCTGCCTTTCAAGTAAAAAGAGCAATTCAAGAAGAAAAAAAGTAGGTAAGAACTTTTTGGCATGCTCTCCTTCCTCCAAAGGGAACATACAGGTTGGTTGGGTTATTATAGGGAAAGCAGCAGGTAGCATAACGGTGAGAAAGTACAGGGCGGTGAATTCTTTCATGGAGACTTAAAGGTATTAAGCCTCATTCTATTCTTTGTGTAGGTATATCTATTAGTTGAGCTCAACCATGTACAAATATTCATACAAACTGTTCTAAAGACCGCAGTTTTGCCGTAGTACTTCTCCTCTTATGTGCTATGGGGAGTAGTGCAATGGTAATTATGTGTCTACGTATCATATAGCTTGATGGAGCGATCCATCCCGTGTGATTACAGGTAATGATCATTTTATTCTATGCTGCTTTTCTTCACTCAGGAAAAAAAGTAACCAACCGCACATATAACGAAAGAAACTTACTCACTATATGGTGTGGTGGTGGCAGTGCTGTGGTACGAGAGTAACAAGAGAGAAAAAAGAAGCAAAAGAAACAAAGTTGATGAGTGTAATTTTCAGGCAACTTTCTCCCTTGTTCTCTCCGTATGTCAGAAGTTTTTCAAACTTTCTTTTTCTAGATTCATACATCATCATAGTTTTTAAGGGTTCCTCAGTTTACCGCTGGATATGTTTATATTTGCTTAGTACACAGGACACACTTTATGGAATGAAGTTGTCTGAGTTTTTAACGAAAAATAAATATGTACCTAAAAATACGTAGGTATAAATAGGTTTGGGTTGTTAACTAACAAACAACTCTGTAGGCTTCCCAGGTATTTACGAAACAAGTCTTTTTTCATTAAGCTGAAAGCGATACCGTGAGCAATGTTTTGTGTGTGTGGCGAAACAGGGATGTAGCCACATGTCTCAGAGGCGAACGCTCGCAGTATCTCGCTCACAGTCTGTTGCTTTTTCCCAACTTTTTAGCAAAAGCTAAGTAAAATGGAACGTCCAATCAACAAAATGCAACAAAACAGCAATTAGTCATCCTTGAAGAGGATGAGAGAGGGAGTGAGAGAAAGTGTGGGAGATGAACGAAAATGGAAGGAAAGAATCGAAAAAAGAAAGTTTGCAAGTAACTTTCCTCAATTATAGTACATGTCTCTCGTTCTCGTATTTTATATAAATTGGATAGCACTACTACTACATACTTTCTCTCGCCAATGAGTAGCAGAACATAGCTTTACTTTATTGTGGTGTGGCGTGCCGACTACCGACTCATATTTTTGTAATGGCTTTATCATCTCCACATTTTATAGATTCTTTTATGCTTCTCATTATCATTAGTGGAGGCGCAACAATTCGTACACAAGTGACGTTTGGTTATTTACATTCATCTTGAAGATAGATGAACACGTACAGGTGCACAAATAATGGTATGAAAAACAGAGCCAAAAAAACTTTGAGCATTATTCATTCCAGATGCGAGGTTATCTTTTGCTGTGTTAAGATAAGGATAGTTAAAAGTACTAGTGATACCTGTTGACGAAGAATACTTTAAAAGCATGGTATATTTATATAGTATAGATGATTGAGTATGAATGAATGTATGTATTAGGCTCCAAACCAGATGCGAGTGTAACGAACTCTTCCGGAAGTTTTTCAAAAACACATGCCGCATTTATACGGGGTTAAATTACGTGCTTTATTGTCAGGGCGTTAACTTAACTGTGAGAGGTCATTTGAAGAGATACATTATGTAATATAACATTTTATGTAAGTTTGGAACAAGTTTTGGATGTTTACTTGCGTTTTGTGTGATTATCTATAGTCGCTATAAAATTACACGTACATTTATTTATTATAGTGATGCTATAGGTTTGTGGATCTGCTCTTCATACAGGTATTCAAAACGTCGAAATTCCCTGTGATGAACGTTATTATAGCGGTAGTTAGCAATAGGTTGAGGTGTTACAGGTAGAGTTACATTTCCAGATGGTGTTGTAGATCACAATGCAGTAGTCGTATATTATTTGGTAGTATTTGAGGATGATGCTCCCAAGGGAAATGTATTCAGTGTCCATTCTCACTTGCTTTTTCCGTTTCCATCTCCTTCCTTCTCCCACTTTCCTTTTGGAAACGGTCAAAAGTCATACTTTTAATAGGATATAGTAGTAGTAGTAGTAGTAGCATAGCAGAATATACATGGCCACAATGTGACCATATATTCTATCTATCCTCCTCCCAATATTGGTATTCCAATTCCACCTAATATATTTCATTCCTCCAAAAAAAAGTTGGAAGAAAGAAGAACAATCTTGGTTGGCATATCTTTCCGCAAGAAGTGCCATGTCAGCTCTCGCTTTTTTATGTACATTACTTACCTTTAGTACTCACTCAGTTCGAGAAGGCATATCCTTTGGATAAGAATGATTATTTACTCATGCAGTTATCGGTGTGGTGGTTTCTTTTCTTTCCCTACTTTTTTCTACACCAATGTAACATAACATATGGACGTCTCTCACATTTTAGTAGTGTATAATGTTGACTACTACACATGTGTGGTGTACCTCTTTCCAAGAAGTAAAAACGGATAAATATGTGGTAAAGCTGGAGCAGCAGCTTCCCATACAACACATTCAAGTTAACAGATAGTCGACATTTCCATTTTCCTATAAATTTAATGGCCTTCTTGGGCTAAGTGAAAGGAGAAATATTTCAAGTGTCGGAAGGTTTTGCGGTTCTTGTTCGGATAAGAGGACCCTCAACTTTGAGGATGGGAGAGGAGGAAAAAGCATGATACCAAAGTGGTTTCAACCTGTGGAAACTTCAATTTATTATTCATAGACTGTTTGGGATCATTTTGGCTTTGACTCCTTGCCATATCTTTTAGTTTCTTGGGAATACATATTTTTTTTCTCTCTCCACTTCCTCCTTGTTGGGAGCTGGAGCAACATTTGAAAGTGGAGTTGAATTGAAGTAGCGTATTTAGTATCACCATGAAATTACATATTCCTCACTTGTGAGTGTAAACTTGTATATTTTTTTTGGACATTTCACAACATTTCATGGATTTTGCATTTCGGAATCATGATCATGATAGTTTGATATTGGTGAGCATAAAGA